>CAODLS010451887.1:0-22936 GCA_948243855.1 Flueggea neowawraea | reverse complement strand
CTGCAAGCATACCTCTATGGTTCCCAAGTTGGTTAGTATTTCATGGAATTGGGATGACATCTGATCATGACATTTGTGGTTTCAAAAGACGTGATTTATAAAAACTGTTCATATTTTTCATCCTGCAGATATGTGGGCCATGGGCGCTATCATGGCTGAGCTATTTACTCTCCGTCCTTTATTTCCTGGATCCAGGTATGTATTAGCAACCTGATTCTAGATTTGGTAATTGTGCAACGCCAGTTTTTGTTGTTTAATCTTGTCATGTATTATGCAAGCAGTGAAGCAGACGAGATCTACAAAATATGTAGTGTAATCGGTAGCCCAACAAAGGACTCCTGGGCTGATGGACTGAATCTTGCAAGTGACCTCAATTATCAATTTCCAGAGGTTGGATTTTCATATTTCCTACTTCTCAAAGTGTTGGTACTTGGTAGTGTCCATTTCCGTGGGTTCTGTTCTGTCCAAGTAGACTTGTGAAATCTCTTCATGGGATATGAATTCTTTAATAGATTTGAAGAACTTCAAAATTTGTTGATTTATTGAGGACTTGTAACATGTTATTTAAATTCTAAACATTCTATTATTATATAAGTTACACAAATCAACAGAAATTGTTAATGCAAACTGGATGTCTATATATGCATTTGCACATATATTATTGCAGGAAATGCCTCTATTTCTCTCAGTATTAATTTTCTTTTATTACTCAAAAGTATTGCAGTCTAATCTTCACCCGCCTCAATTGACATTGCAGTGTGTCGGTGTCCACCTCCCTGTACTGATACCATCGGCAAGTGAGGACGCAATCAACCTTATCACGGTTTGTATATTTGGTTTTCTTTATTTTATGATTTATTCATTAGCCTTCTTTATGGATTGACTGATTGATTACTTCTTGCAATTTTTAAATATTTAGTCCCTTTGTTCTTGGGATCCACGTAAGAGGCCCAGTGCTGGAGAGGCCCTTCAGCATCCTTTCTTCCAGGTATTTATTTGGTCCTGATTCTGTTTCTAATTTCCAAAAGTGGCAGCAACTATCTTTATTTCGTAAATTGCAATATGCTTACTTATGTCTGTTCTTTATGGGCAGAGTTGCTTCTACGTTCCTCCATCTCTTCGTCCTAGAACTGCTGTTACTAGAACACCTCCACCTGGTTTGTCCTTCTCTCTCACTGAATGTTTGTAGTTCTGGACCCTCGTTACCGTGAAATCTGATTCTGGTTCTTATGCAGCTGGAGCGAAGGGGGTTGTTGAGCAGCAATATGCAAGAAGGAATCCTGCGGCTTTGTCTAATCCAAAGTTTCCTTCACCAAAATTGAATGCCCCATTGAGCACAGGTTGGCGTAATTTAAACTGAATGGAGTTGTAAAGTTTTGCATGATTGGTTCTTCTATGGCACTTTAAATTTCTTGATAACTGTTGTCATTTGTTAGGTTATTCTATGCTGATGTATATTTTCGAGTATGCTGCATGTCTAAAGCAATTGTACTATAGCTATTAAAGTTAATTTGCTTAAACCAGTTTGAATGTGTTCAACTTTGATACGGCATGATATACATATGAGCATACTTATTCTGTGACGTTATATTTTGATAGTGGCATGATATACATATGAGCCTAATTCTGCTGATGTGTTCTATTATTGCAGGGGTCCAACGCAAACTCGATATGACTAATCAGGTAAGAAGCTGGATTACAGTTATTACTTGTATAATTCACTGTGCGTTACAATCACCTATTTTAGGGCACCATTATTGAACCCTTTTTCTTTTATTTTGTATTTCTGCATGTATAGTGCCTCCTTTTGCGTGGGAGAGTAATACTGCTTTGATTGTTTATGCCGTGGTGTAACTATTCTATGTTGTTGGGCCATGTTCAGGCTTTTTCATTATTTCTTTGTATACAAATGTCAATTTTATTTACATTCATTTTGTATATTCACTGCCTTATTGCTGACTGTCGTTTATTCTGTGGATGAAGGACGCAAGTAAGAATGATAAATCATTGAAGGGCAATACGAAGCAGCTGAAGTATCGACCACCAGGAAGGAAAAGCCAAAGTAAGTATTTGATGATTTAAATTACTCTAAAGGTGAGTGTATGACTTACATCTTTGAGCAATTTCAATTCGTAGCATCTATTAACAAGGCAAGGTCAGTACGTGGGGTTTCAGAGACAGCTGATAAGTTTGCAAGCATGACTATCAGTGCTCGCCGACATTCTGTGGGGCAATCCCGACCACCTCCAATGAAGGCTTGTGTGCAGTGGAGTGCTGAATCAGGTGACATGTTTCTCAGATCAACCCAACAGTTCCAACAGGGTAGGACTTACACAAGGAAAGTGGCTGGATGAAGGTGATGGGCTCGTTCGACTTCGTCATGTGTGCTATATACTATACTACCTGCAAAAGCTTGGCTGTGTTGATAATAATGTACGGACTATTGAGATAACCTTGTGAATGCTTGTTTGGTGTGTTTGTTGGCGATATTAGGCTGTTGCCGAAAAAATTTGACTGGGTGTATGTTTTGATATAATGAATAATGAGCGAGTCGTGGCATGTTGTTAGTTCTTGGCGAGTGCTTTACTGTTAAGTGCCCAACCTGTCTTAAGAAAACCGAAGCTGCCCAACCTGTCCTAAGAAGGCCAAGGGGGAAAATGCTAAAAATTAAGTACAGATTTTGCAACGTTGAGTGCATGTAATTATTTCTAAAATGATAAGGAGAAATTGTGGACAAATTTTATGTGTACGAGTTGGACAATAAGTGTGTAAATTTGTTTCGTTAAACAATATGATATTATTAATTCTTGCAGTGGACTTTATGTGTCCATCATTCATGCACCATTTGTTCCCCATTTAGAAATTAATTAAGTAATTTGTGTAGTGAAAGTATAATTGGTCTATAAATACAATTTTAAAAGTGATGCCCCACATTTGGAGAATGTACCGCATTTTGTATGTGAGTTTGACTGTAGAAGGCACATTAATGGAAGCAAAAATAAGGACTCGAGTTCAACGAGTTTTAAGTGCATCATTTTTTATTATTTACGTGCGTCTCAAAGAAAAGTTTTTGTCGGTGCCAATAGTGAGGGATCCAGAAGATTTAAAATAGGTGTCAAAATTAATACTAAATAATATAAAGTTCTTTTAGTCAAAAAATATTATCAAATTCTTATTGGATAATATGAAATCAAAATTACAAAAACATATGCATAGTTGTGTATCTTCAACGAATTTTCATGCATTAAAATGATTTGATTTAACTTTTTTTTTTTTAATATCGTGAAACAATTGCTGACAACTCAATTTGCATAAAAAAAAGGTTTTTGAAGGGTTTTATTATTTATGCATAGAATTTTTTAAAGTATCAATTTATATTTTTCAAACATTTATTAAAAAATACGTGTACAATGTTTCTTAGTCCTTTAGATAGTTGACACCCCTCATTAGACTTTTTTTAGAAATTAACTAGTTCATCCTTGAGTTTTAGCCATACTAATAATGCATCCTTGTATTTTGGAAAACTACGATTTTGTCCCTAGATGCTAAAATTGAATGAACGACATTAAAAGGATGCAAAGGTCGTCTTATCTTTTGATTATTTGTGATAAGAGAGTGACAGAGTCGTGGTTAAGAAGAAAGTTTTGATTTGCAGTTGTTTTTTATCTGGTGATTGAAAGATGTTTTGCGGTGATTGAGAAGGAAGTTATGGTATTTATTTGAGATGGTAATGTATTGCAGTAATTTGCCTCAGTGAGAAAGAGGAATTGCAGGCAAGAGGTAAATGGTTGTGGCGATGGGAGAATTGAGGTAGTGATGGTGATGGTTTAGAGTGGTGCTTCATAAAATGGTGATGGAGTCGAGACTGGCGGTGCGTTATGGTTTGAGGGTGAGTGAGAAGTGAGACTTCTTCAGTTTTTACTGAGATTAATAAAAAGGTTATTTTAGAAATTTCTTAATGGATTAACAATAGTTGGTTAACGGAGGGGTTGAACTGTTTTAGAGAACAAAATCCATGGATGAACTCAGTGACAGATGCAGAAACAATTTCGAGGGGGTCACTATTTTTATATGATAATTGAAATTCAAATATATTTATAAATATATTCAAGAAAATTCAAAATATATTAAGTTAAAATTTAATAGAAATAACGACAAAAAAGTTCATTACACATATTAATAGTGCTGTAATTAAGATTTGTTAACCATTGAATGACTCATGCAGTATCTATAGTCATAAATTCAATTCAAGCAAAATTAATAATTAACATCATTAGATTCTCTACCTTAAAATACAACTTTCAACAACTATTTCAACATACATTATCTCAACAATCATTCAATCAACATACAACATTCAACATCATCAAATTTCAAACCCTACAAATCACTTCAAATTATTAAAAGGAACATTCTCAAACAACACACTAGTAGGCAAGAAAACTTGAATGGGCAACCAATTAGGCCCAAATCATAGGCAACTTCAATTCTTAGAAATTTATGTTTGATAGTCAATCACAAGCAACGAAACAAAAAGGCATTAAAGATATACTTGATCAGAAAAATCTCAGTTTAGATCAATATTATTAACATCACCACGCCTCCTGAATGAGAACCTATCAGGATTCATCGTTGGAAGAATATGAAGGTGAACATTTTCTACAATCAATTCAGTCTGTGATAAAAAAATAATAAAATAAGTTAGGTAGTGCAGTCAAATGGGTAACTAATATAAAATTATTGCAGATAAGAAATTAAAAAATGCCTCCAAAGCATGTATAATCAAATTCCGGCTCAACCCTTCCTCCACCATCTCCTTCAACACCTCCAAAGCCTTATTAATCCTCTTAATCAAGCACCACCCATTTGCAATCACATTATAAGTAACACAGTCAGGCTTAAACCAACCATTCAAATCCCTAAAACGCTTAGAAGCAAATTCAACTCTCCTAGACTTGCACAAAACATCAAGAATAGAATTGACAGAATTCAAATCCTGGAAGCAACCGTACATGCATTGACAAAAATACCTTCACAGCCTTTTCAGATTTCCCAACAAAAGCATACCTTTCTGCAATAATAGCAAAAGTTCTAGGAGAGGGTCCAATGCAGTTGGACCTCATAAGAGATACTAGGCTCCACAAAACATGGTAGCTCTAGAGGTGGTGGTCATAAGAAGGGTGGCGAATGAGGATTTGAAAGAACTAAAGTGTTTTTGGTCCTTGATTCCATAACACTTGTTTTTTAGCCCTGGGGCCTAAAAGTGAAACATAGGCCCCAGGTGTTTTTTTTTTAACTCTGGGTGGACTAAAACATCGTCATTTTAGTCCCCAAAGTTAAAAAATAAAAAATAAAGAAAGGAAGCCACAATGTCGTCTTCAACCTCCCTCTCTCTCAGACTCTCACGGCCCAAGGGGTCCTGCAAACGCCTGATGGACCCCATACTACATATATGGGCCTTCGTCGGCAGCGAGAGGGGTCATCGGACCACACTGGACCCCCTTTCGGTTCATCATTGGATGAACTATGGGGGTTTTCAAGATGCGAAGATGCATTTATTGATTCTACTAAACCTAAGGGATGATTAATTTCTCATGGTAGATCCTATTCTTTGTACTAAAGGGCCCAATGACTTAACTTAGGAGTTAGTTATTCAACGTGTCTAGATATTAAACCGTACATAACACAAATTGAAATACAAGTTTTCAAATGTCATGAATGTCACATTTCAAGTTTTTTTTAGACAGACCATAATCAACTATAATTATATTCTAAATAACAAAAATGTCAGATTTGTTTTGTATATAATTCAAAATCTAGCAAAAATTACTCGTGTATGTCCCTATTGTCTCTCTCTTCTACCCAAACTTTGTCTCTTCTCCTTCGTCTTCTCTTTCTATCTTTTCTCTTCATCATCCACTACCATCCCTCATCCTCCTTCGTCGCCAGCAACCTCTACTCTATATTTTTTTCTTTCTGGATGCCTTCTTTACTCCCACTACCATTTCTCTCTCGTTATCTCGCTCTATCTCTCTCTGCTTATGCAATCTGAAATCGCGATCTGAGATCGCGATGTTGTTGAGAGACACGACAGTTGAAAGGGAGAAGGAGGCTTGTGGAGGAGAGAGGCATCGAACAGAGATCTGACAAGCAGATTTATTCTATCAGATGTGACTTTCGTCCAATAGGAGGCGTACGAAGACAAACGCCATGCAACGCAACTCGAAGACCCACAATAGCGAAGATGAGAAGGCGATAGAGATTGAGTTACAACGTCATGGAGGAGCTTCGTTCGAGCATGCCAGTTAAGGGGGCCATCTAGGGCTTTGGAAACCCTAGCTACTTGAAAAAAATGATGTTTCAAATTTGTTTTATGCAATCCGCAAAATTTAATAAAATTTTCTGATTAGTCCTTGAAATTTTAGAATATATTATTGTGCACCTATGTACATATAATGCACACATGTGTCCACATACTGAATTTTTATCAGTCTATAGAAAAAAACTATAATCATATTATTGCACACCTTTATACACTAAAAAAATGTAGATGCTTGTATACATATGTACAACAATGTACACATACATCCGTGTAAACCAACTAGAATTTATGAAATCAATTTTTTTTTCAAATTCGTGCACACGTGTATAACCCAAACATGAAAATTTTGAACCGGAATCAGATCGGTCAAAAACGGTCAAAATTAGAATCGAACCATAACCGTAATCGGTAGACCAAAACGGACTGCTATGGTTTAGGTTCTGGTTCTATCCCTTTAAAAACCGTCGAACCGGCGGTTCAACCTGCCGGTTGAACTGGCGGTTCGAACCGCCATTTTCTTTCTTTTTTTTCAACCTTATAAATACCCCTACCCTATTCCTACCAAAAAAATTATTTTTCTCTAAATTGCTCTTATTAATTATTTATATATTTTATTATTGCAATTACATTTTCTATATTTCTCAAAGTTATTTGTTGCAATTACATTTTTCAAATTCCTTCTACTTTTTTACTATAATTTAATTTAGTTATTTTGTTATTTCATTACATTTAATAAAATTTAATGAGTTTTTTAATTTTATTTAAAATTATGTGATGTAATTACTAGTAAAATAATTAATTTATTTGGAAATTATTAAAAAAATATTTGGAATACAATGTATTATTGGTACTATAATTAATTATTGAATATAACAAAATTTACAAACCGAAAAAAATTGACGGGATAAAATAGCCGATTAAAAACAATTTTTTTTAAAAAAGGAACCGAACCGGAACCATAACCAGAACCGGCGGTTTAACCAGTCAAAACTAGAACCAGAATCGAACCGAACTAAAACCGGACCAAACAGTGGGTTCCACGGTTTGGTTCCAGTTCCTCCATTTAAGAAACCGGAACCTCCGGTTCCTGAACTGAAACCGGCGGTTCCCAAACCGGCAACAAACCTAGTATAACCAAATTGAAATTCATAAAATTATTTTTTTAAAAAAAATCACGACATCTTAGTACACGTGTGCATACAATTGTATACTTTGCTACATTTTTTGAAAAAATTAGTTTTTTATTTAAAAAAATCAAATTTTTGTGAAAAAATTAATTTCTCACAAAAAGATCAATTTGTTTCACGGAAATATCTCAATTTCTCATGATTTTTTTAAAAATAGTATTTTTAATACATGTGCTAACATTTTGTAGCATTTTTAATGATTGAAAACTAGCTCCAACATTTTTCAGATTTAGCATTTTGATTAGCGACCAGCCGTAATGTTATGTAGTATCACCTCTGCGGCTAGCACCCCTGCATCAACCATTTGTCTAACTAAAATTAAGTTTTGGATCCACGGCCTCTGAAAATCACATTACTTTTAAAAAAGCTCCACACTTTAGTACCATCAAAACAACACCCCCTAATAAATAGCGCCTCTCCATACATGTGACAAACAATTGCAAGTTTGGAAACCACCGTCAAATCAATTAAGACCTCCTGAAATATTTGTCTCTATGTATTTTGATGTGGCAAATGTTTTAAGAATATATATATATATTTTTAAAAAACTTACAAAAATACCATTTTTTTCATAAACCTCGGGGACCAAGGTCCCCTTGGTCCTCCTGTCTCTGCCATTAGTTGGTGCCACGTAAAAGTGCCCTGTATTGTTATTTCTTTGCCATTTTTACAAGAAACATGTTATAGAATGTGTCTAATTATCTAAATCTCATTTTTTTAATTAGTTTTGTGCATGAGTCTTGCCATACATCTAATTAGGTGAAAAAAATCCTTTTCACAATTTGTGTTTTATGTCATTTTCACACTCAAATTCAAGGTAGCACAGAAGGGAAATCACTTGTGTATAAAAGGAGACCACTTGAAGATTGGGGTGTGAGCAACAAACAGAAATAATTGAAATGGCAAGACAATCTGATGTGGTTCTGGTCATCGACGAAGGTCATACTAAAATGAAATCCATGGAAACAGAATTCAATAGCCACACACCCTCTGAAGATCAGGTTCCCCAGAAAACCAAAACCAAACCCAACAAATATCCAGAGATCAACCCTACCGGAATATGATGACATGGATAATGGTTCTAACGACCAAGATGACCCAACGGACTACTCGGAAGAAGAGGACGATTATGATGATAGCAGCGACGATGAGTTTGACGAAGATGATAGCCGTCAGAAACGGCGTCGCATCAAGAAAAAGAAGTTCCAGTGGAGACTTCTGGTTGAATGGTTAATGTTCATTGCCATAATGACATGTTTGATTTGTTCACTCACTATAAAGTCTTTCACAAACCAGCGAGCATGGGGTCTTGGGATCTGGAAATGGTGTTTAATGGTTCTTGTAACCTTCTGCGGTCAATTAGTTTCGGGTTGGATGATGGGCTTTGCGGTTTTTCTGATAGAGAGAAACTTCATGTTGAGAGAAAAGGTTCTTTACTTTGTTTACGGGTTAAGAAAGAGTATCCAAAACTGTATTTGGATAGGGTTGGTTCTTCTTGCATGGACTTTCATGTTCAGTGAAGACTTGCACAAAAGGCACAAGTTTCTGAAGAAGGCTCGTCTTGCATTAATAACAATATTGGTGGATGCAACAATCTGGCTTATCAAGATCGTGCTGGTTAAAATGCTTGCATCTTCGTTCCATGTCACCACTTACTTTGATAGAATGAAGGAGAGTGTGTTCCATCACTATATTCTCGATACGCTCTCAGGTTGTTAACTAGCTTTCTTATAACTTGCTTTAATTGTCTTTCAATTATTTGGTTTGCTTAAGTTTGTTGTTAAGCTACTTATCAAAAAAAAAATTGTCACTGGGGTGGCTTCCGACCTCTAGCAGGGCAAGGTTAATAGTTTAATTTCTCTCTCAACCATTATATTATAATTTTTTTGCCCATATTATAATTAAAAAGGAGTTTTTATCCCTAGTAAAAAAAATGGAGTTTTGTCAATTATATCCATATTCATTAGAAAAAAATAACTTTTCTTGTATTTTAAGTTTTAATTGAGTACAAATGTAAAAATAGTTAAATATAAAAATAAAAAAATAATTATTTCTTGTATAGTTATCAAAAACTTGAAAACTATGTAGTTGTTCCTAAACCATCCAATAACAATAACATACTAAAAAGGAAGTAATTGATTGTGAATAAAGAAATCACAAACATAGGTAAAACCCAAAATTCAGACCACCAGATATCTTAAATGGATTTAAGCAAACTAGAAATAAAACTTCATAGCCACCAAAAGTTAGTTTAAATAATCTGAAGTGTACGTATTATCAATTATGAGATTCATGCAACTCGTTAAAAAATAAATAAATAAATAAAAACTTCGTAAATTTGCAATTCGCTTTTGTTGTACAAACAATTGAATTATAATTCAATAGATACGAGTTATTGCTCGTATTTTGGCACAACACTTCATTATTTTGATCTCTTAATTTTTGTCATTCACATAGGTCCTCCATTGTATGAAACAATGCCCTTTGGTCTGAACCACGACCACAACCACATGGCAGAGTCAAAGTCGCTGCCTACAACATGGAAGCAAAAGAAATGGAAGGAGGCAAAGAATGCATTCAAATCAAAGAAGTACGGATCAAGAAGAATTGACATGGATAAGCTCAGGCAGCTTAGCATGGAGACCCGCCGGAGCTCGGCGTGGAGCACGAAGAGGCTCGTCAGCTACATCATGTCTTCCGGATTGTCCACCATTTCCAAAACTGTTGATGACTTTGGCAAGGCCGAGTCTGAGATCACTAGCGAGTGGGAGGCTCGGAATGCTGCGAAATGCATTTTCAAGAACGTAACTAATCCTGGTGCCAAGTAAGTGTTCTTTTCTTCTCTGTTTTTACTTGTAGATGCATCATTTTTTTCTTTATAGAATTGTTCTCTAATAAAACCATGTCAATAACTTTCAACAAATTTTAGTTTTTGAAGTATTTAATATCTTTGATGGGTTCATTGCAAGTGTTCTAAAGAAACCTTGACAGTTATGGGTTTTTTAGAATGGAATTTTTTTAGATCTTTAATTTTCTCTTTTGATTAGCAGAAAAATAAAAAATATGTATGAAGAATCTATTAATTTTTAATTAAAAGGGAAAATTAATAAAATAAGAGTCTTGTTTGATTTGCTGTTAAAATAATAAAAAAATAGATTTTAATAAATTATATAAACTAAACAAACCCTCTACTTTTAAATTAAAAAATGAACATATGATAAAATATGTTATAATATTATAATCAGCATACCTTAAAAAAAAAGACAACATATTTAAGTTGAATAATTAATTCTAATATTCCATCTTTATTTTCAAATTTTCAAAAACAATAGTAAAAATTATTTTGAAATAAATGCTCCCTAAAAATTTAAATTTACATAAAAAGAATTATTAATAATCATATTCTCATAAAATATTTTTTTTATAAATGACTATGTCAATTAAAATTAATTAGTAGTTGATATTTATAGCATTTGTTTATGAATCAGAGTTTTAAAATTATACAAGCTTCTTTCTTGGTTAATAATTTATAAATTTTATACTAAATAATTTCAGATGTTAGGTTTATCTTAGATGAAACACCTCTACCCATGCTAAATGTTAGCATTAATTAGTAGATTAAACTGCAGATTCAATCAATATTTCCTAGGAAAGGATTTTCACTTTTTAAGCTTCAAACTTCAATCAATATCTTCAATAAAGGTGACAGCACAGTAGTATATGATGTTGCCAAGCACTTTCTTCAGAAGTTGGTCCGCGTGAATGGTGGCATGGAAAGAGTAACGCTATCAAGTAAACACCAGAGTCATTTGTACAACGACCCAAAACGCACACGTAAATTGAGTTGGTAACCTTTGTGCTTGCCATTCCATTACATACACCAAGCCAACTTGATAATTCCAATTTCTCATGTCTTTACTTACACCCTTTGTGTGTGTGTGTGTTTTTGAGTCCCATTTGGCCCAAAATAGCTAAAATTTCCGCGGTCATGAGCTTCTTCGTGATTGTCACCACCAAGCCTCCTTCAGTCAGAAATCTGTTTCCCACATTGTGGTGGTCCTCGAACACTAACTAGGACATTTAATTCTCCGTGTCATCAATGGAGATTGGACTTGCTGTGTTGCACTACGTAAGGACCATAGTTAACTTTCATAGCTTACCTTTTGGAACTCTATGATTCATATTTTGGATTATTCAATGGAGTAGCTTAAGTTTTTAAGCATGTTTCTTGCCAACCTAGAAGATATGGTTCGTTGTTGCAGCGTAATGGATTGAAGAGTTCGATTCTTATTGAAAGCAAATAAAATGACTTATAAAAAACTGGGTATTGCCTTCGTTTAGGGAAGGAGCTAATCTTATCCTTCCATTGATGAGTTGGCTACTATTCCTTTAGTAAGCGTTTAATCGAGTCATAGCAGTAGGGTCATGTTCATGAGCGAGAAGTCGCACGTTTAACAAGAAATAGGTGTTTGAGTTAATCCATTTTTTTCCTTTTTTTGAGTGAAGCACACTTTCTAAGCTTGATTTCTCGTTCATCTGGGACAGAAAATGAACTTGTGGTTCTTACTCGTTGTGTCCATCGATCATTTGTACAGTTTCAGCTCTTCTACTTTAACTTGGAGATTTGCGTTAGTGGTAGTGTAGCAATAGAAGCGCTCGGACCACAATGTT
Source organism: Flueggea neowawraea (assembly GCA_948243855.1). Lineage (NCBI taxonomy): Eukaryota > Viridiplantae > Streptophyta > Magnoliopsida > Malpighiales > Phyllanthaceae > Flueggea > Flueggea neowawraea. The sequence continues at coordinate 10,756 of CAODLS010451887.1, read as the reverse complement.
CCAGGGCATGGATATTCCACTATAAAGTATTCCCCCACTATATAAGGTTCTAAATGAACAGACCACGACCAAATACATACGCATGCAACCAAGAAAAAAAAGGAGCATTGGGACAGAATATGGGAAACAGATTATTTGGGACCAGGAAAGACCTCTTTTGTTTTATTGTCTTATGTAGGAAGGTCCACTGTATTCGAAAAAAATAATACAGCCACTAACACAAGCTTATCACTTTGATTTAATTCTCAGCAACTTTCAAAGTTGGACAGACGTAAGTAACTCATATCCAGTAAAATCTGGACTTGCGTTCTGCTTTAACCCCACAACGTGCAATCGCAGACATGACCGTCCTTATGGGCAGAAGCCCCTCGCCCCCACTCCTCTACTGGTTTTATCCCTTGTTCTATAGAGAAACTCCCTCTAGTTCGAGCAGCTCATTGATGTTACAGCTAAGAAAGCTATATCCTGCTCCCAAAGGAATGTCCTAAATACCCTTTTCCAATTGATAAACAGAACTCATCACCTCCCACTCTAGTTATCACCAAGAAACCCTCTTTCCATGATACATTGATTGGCTCTGTAGGTTTCTGCCTTTTTGTGACGAGGATAAAAATGAGGATAAACACAATTTGGCCACAATCAATTTTCAACTAACAAACGGACTTATTGTAGCTTTACATACAATAAACTTTGAATAGTCTAGTCAAACCTTGTACAAGTTTTATCTGTGCCTTCCAATCACTGTCCCAACAATATAGTCCATCAATTTCGGCACAATAAATTTTGAGCAAGTAAAACATTCATTCTTGAAAAAAATTTATAGTTAAACTTTGTAATTATCTCACATATTACATGTTTTCAAGAGAGAATTTTGGCTTGCTGGGAATTTCAACCCTAATTTAGTAAGTTTGAAAAATGAGTTAGTTGCACTAGCTAGATTCCTAATTTGAAAGCGAATTATCTACTGTTATTACCTCTAATTTCCTAATTAGAAACGAGAATAGCTAAATGGAAAAACAACTAAGGTTAACTATATATAGTTTGATAATCCATTTTACCATTATGTAATTGCTTTTTTTTGTTTTTCTTGTATTATGTGATTGCTAAAGATATATTGAAGAGGAAGATCTGATTAGATTCTTAAAAAGAATAGAGATCCGCACCATATTTCCTCTCTTTGAAGGAGCCCTTGAGACTGGAAGAATTTCAAAGTCTGCTTTTAGAAATTGGGTGGTAAGATATAACTTTCTTAAACACATTCATGTATAAATTTATAGCTAAAATATTAGTTGCCATTCAACTTTTGCATTTCATAGTAAGAGAGGTTAACTTATTGTGCTATTTAATATAATTTTTCAAAAAATATAAAATAATTTTCATATTTTAAATCTATATAGTGTTACAGTGAATAGGCATATTATGTGAGTAAAAATTATTTAAACAATATAACTATAAAAATAAAAAGAGAATACTTTTGTGTGCATAATTTTTTTTCTCATCTAACGAAGATATATGTTTTATTTTGAATTTGTTTGATACAATAGTAATTGCTCCGATGAAATGGAAAAAATTTCTTATCTATGAAAAAAATTGATAGTATGGTAATTACTCTAATAAAATGGAAAAAACAGAATTTTCGATATTTTAATAAAAAAAGAAGATTTTCCATGCATATACCCTTTTCTAAATATGATGGTACAATGTGGCTTGTAAGTTTTAATGAATAATATTTCCTCCCTCTCCAATATAATATTTACTAGGACATACTAAAAGGTTAATGCTTCTTCTATTGATAGAATTAGTTTTTTACTCTGTTTTTTCTCTTTCCTTATGAATATATTCAATTTTTACTTAAAATTGGCATTTTATCACAGTTATCAGTCGTACTTTCCCAATTGTGTATAAATGGTGATTATATGTTTTAGACAAATAAAATAATCAATATATTTAATTTATTGAAGGAAACAACACAAAATTATAGGTTACGAGTACTGTATGAAAATATGTAAATATATAACTTCAGTTGAAAAGACATTTAGATCATCTTAACGTGGAAAGTATGTATGCATTTAGATTTTAGTAACTTAAAATTAGTATGAAAAGTACTACGCTTTCCAATAAAACGTAATAGTCTTTTTTTTTTATAACAACTCGTAGATTCTCATCTTCTTGATTTCAATAATTTGACTTTAATTCTGCATATCATTCAATTTTCTATTTAATTATTCGTTGATCATTTGTTGTTATTCGGTATTTGATACTTTTACCTACTACCATTAATATCTAATATTTATATATTTGATTTAAAAACTAGGTTCGAGCATATTTTGAGAGAAAATCACTAGCTCATTCTTTGAACGATACAAAAACAGCAGTGCAACAACTTCACAAGCTAGCAAGTGCTATTGTAACAATAATTATCATCGTAGTAACACTAATGCTTATGGGATTGGCAACACCAAAGATGATTCTAGTGGTCATGACCCAATTGGTAATCATAGGGGTAATATTCCAAAACATGTGCAAGACTGTGTTCGAGTCCATCATCTTTGTCTTCATCATGCACCCTTTTGACATTGGTGATCGTTGTGTCATCGACGGAGTTCAGGTAACACACTAACAGTATTGTGGATCTATAAACTGATTTTACTGTTAATTATATAAAATCACGACTCGCTTATTTCCATTTATGAGAACAGATGATTGTAGAAGAGATGAACATATTGACAACAGTTTTCCTTCGATATGATATGGAGAAGATCTATTACCCAAATGCTGTCTTGCTTACGAAGCCAATAAGCAACTTTTATCGAAGTCCAGAGATGGGTGACGCAATTGATTTCACAATTGATATGGCTACACCCATGGAGACAATTGTTGCCCTTAAGAAAGCCATGCAAGGGTAAGTTAATTTATCTTTTACTAAACTAAATCTCATAATAGATTAGCTATATGGTAATTGAAGTACCAGTCTTTGGTAAATGCTACTATTGTTTATATTTTAATTACTTGTTTATTCACAAGTCGTTAAAGTATAAACAAAAATAGTTATTTTACCTTGTGTTTACCGGTACTCTCGGCACCATTTAACTAAACTTATTTCATTTTTTGATCACATTAATTTATTGATAGAAGACCAAAAGTTGAAAGATTTAAATGCGCACACACATATAATGTCTATGTTCATTTGCAGTTCATTTATTGAAATATAAAAATATCATATCAATAAAAGGTATTGTGAGTGCAGATATATTGAAAGCAAGCCAAATTACTGGAATCCCAAACACACTGTTATTGTTAAGCAGATAGATAACATGAGTTCGTTGAAAATGTGTTTGTGTGTCCAACACACTATTAACCATCAAAACTATGGAGAGCGAAGTGCTCGAATAACAGAGCTTATGTTGGAATTGAAGAAGATTTTTGAAAATCTTGGAGTCAAGTACCATCTTCTTCCTCAAGAGATCCATCTCACTAACGTCAACATGGATGCTTGGAGCTTTCCAATACAATCTTAATTCCTGGTTCTGGACATTACAAGATGAAAAGAAAGGGTTTTACCCTGAATCAATGCTTCTTTTAGCATATTTCATATAATCTTTTATGGCAAGTATCTTTCTGAATTTTATTACTATGAATGTGAAAATACTAAAGCTTATTATACATTTCATTATTCATTTTTATTGTGCTTTCTCATTGATGCATGTTTTATTAAAAGTTTTTGGTAGACTAATGACATTAGTTTTTACTTAATTTATACAATTCCTTATTCCTAAACATCATAATTAAACTGTGCTTTATGCAGTCAAGATGAGGATGATTGACAGATTTAATATTTTTACCAGACTAAATAATAGTAACTAATCTTAATCCTAATATCATGTTTGAAATTGAAGTAAACAAGGTTTTAGCTTGTAAGGTGAAATCAAATATTAGAAATACAAAAAATTGAAAGGACAATCATCCTAAGGGAAATCTAATTATTTAATAAATGACTCTTGACAATAAAGATTTGTTTTCTTTTTTGAATACTTAATTCACAAAGTTATTTGACGAAATTGCAGAACTTGTATCTTCTCTGTGATCACTAAATTAAACTATCACAAACTAAATATTATAATCAATTAATTTGGAATTTCAGTAATCTAAGTTGATTAATAATCACATCAACTTTTTATAGGAAGAGAGTTAAGACTAAATTAACCAACTACATTTAGCTTAATAAAATAAATTCGGCTCTAGAGCTAAACTATGATCATATCTTTGTATGACCATTTATATTGTTATTAATTTTTATGACTTAACTTAGACGATTAATATTGGAAACCAGATCCGCCCATAACGTTAATGAGTGGAACTCAAGTCGGTCAGTTGTCGGGTTGACTAATGAGCCCAACCAATTATTGGTAATTGGTTATGGGCTTCCTTATTGGGTCAATTAAGCCCAACTAAAGTGAAGCCCTAATGTGGATAATATCTTAGCTAAACAGATTAGGTAAGACAATAAGTCTATAACAGAAAGAGAAACATATAGAGAGTAAAGCAGCAGAAAAAATACATTCTTTTTTTCCTACCTACATTCGCCCCTCTTCTTCCACTTAGGAGAGTTGGTTCTTCGTCTCTTGTGGATCCCGATTCTGAGTAGGCTTCTAGACGGCGCATTAATCAATTGTTCTCATCTCCATAGATATCGTGGTTGAACTATAGAGGCTTGCTAAGATCCTGCCCACTTGTTGTTATTTGCTTGTTGTGTTCAAGGTAAGTTCTCGGTTCATGATCTGCTTTTGTTGCTAATAATGTCTGTTGGTATGATTTATTCACTCTTTCAATTAAGAACCTTAAGTTTTATTGCTCAAATGTTTAATAATTTGTTTGTGAATTGATTTTTTTTTGTATTCAAATATTCTGATAATTTTTTTAATTTTGAGTAGGCTAAGTGAATAAATGATTTATGCTTTTAAATTTTTAAATTGATGTTTATAAAATCTATGTTAGAAAATTAATCCACCTATACCAAGTTAAGGGTGGAATCCTAAATCGAATTGGAATAGATATCCAATTGAATTGACCACTAAATGAGTTTTAGTAAACTCATTGTTGGATCATGGGTGATCAACATTAAGTCCCTTCTATGTTTCGATGATGAACAAAATGTTTTGATGATGAGCAAAAGGTTTGACTTGAAGTAAAACACATTAGAAAACTCGAAACTGCGAAACAAGCATCTGCAGCTGAATAACGTACGCAACAGGAACTAGAACATATGTTATTGGCATGTTATGTACGTTAACAAACAAAACGTACCTGAAGAACAGTCAAAATGAAAATAGAAGTGAACTCATTGGATAATTATCAAACAGAAGTGAATTCAATTTTTCGAAATCACAAATGGCTTTACCTCACTTGGAAGACCAATATCTAGTAGCAAGAAGGTGAAGAAGATTTTGAGGTCTTTGCCTCAAGAATGGAATGCAACGGCCACCGTGATCATGGAGTCCGAAGATTTGAACTCATTAGAGTTTAGTGCTCTAGTTGGCTCACTAATTAATTATGAGATTGTGCTATAGTTAAGAAGCGGAAGACCCAAAGCATGACAAGGCATTAAAGCTTCTACTCATATTCAAAAAGAGGAGAGTGAAGAAGAATCGAGCTTGGATGAAGAGGAAGATGAAGAGTTGAAATACTACTCCAAAAGGATAGCAACTTATAAAAAGTTGATGAGAAACAAAAAGAAGGAACAAGAAAAGATGGAGAGATTGAAGGAGAAAAAGAAGAAAAAAAAAAAGAGATTATAGTTCTTCTTCAAGTAATATGGTGATCCAATGGCTAATGTGTGCCTTTCGGCATATTAGGTATTCCTAAAATCTCACTCTTTTAATTTTTCATGCATTTTATTTCTGGTTTGATTATTTTTGTTTACATAAATTTTGAGTGTGTTAATAATTGTTCAAATATGTGCATGGTTTGAATTAAATAGAGGGACCAAAGATATTTTTTTTTTGAAAGGGGGAGTGATTAGTTTGATTATTGTTCAATCTTTTTGATAATTACAAAAATGGGAAGAGTGTTGAATATGTTTATTTGAAAGTGGTAGAACTTTTTTGCATTCATTCGTTTTTATAATTCTAACCAAATGACAAGGATGAAATCATTATTCAATGTTGTTGCCTTTGATGTAGTATTAAATTCTTGAAAGTTTTTTTACATCAAAAAGAGGAAGATTGTTAGATCATAGGTGATCAACATTAAGTTCCTTCTATGCTTCAATGATGAACAAAAAGTTTTGATGATGAGCAAAACATTTGACTTCAAGTAAAACACATTGGAAAGCTAGGAATTGTGAAACAAACCACATTATTGGCATGTTACATATGTTAACAAACAAAAAATACATGAAGAACAGTCAAAATGCAAACAGAAGTGAACTGAAGCAAAATAACGTATGCAAACTTCGGCTAACATATGCAATGAGAGTTCAACGTACAAAAAGGAATGTTTAACATACAAAATCATGTTCAAAGATGATCAACGTATGTAATGTGAAGCCTAATGTACGTAAGCTAGGAATTTGCAGATAACGTACATAAGACTAAATATAACGTACGTTATGAGGGTCATACAAGGTTGCAACAACATTAAATGCACTCCAACAGCTAGTTTCTTCAAGGCAACGGTTGTATGGCTTGGAATAGCTATAAATACATTAAGATAAGGTAGAAAAATGGTGAAACAACATATCCAAACATTGTGCTAACACTTCTATCAATTCCAACCATCAAAAACACCAAATCAAGCTAGAGATCAAAGTTCAAGCATCAAAATCATACATTCAATTCTAGCATAGAGCTTCAATCTTTGTAAACATTTTGTATATACTTTGAGAGTGTGAAAGGTTTGTTTTAAGCCTATAGAAAATAACATTGTAAATGCTTATTGTGAACATAAGGAAAATAACATTTTGAGGGCCTTAAAGGTGTTGAGCCGCAATCAGCCCCATTGTATTGGCTTTGTTGGATTGAGCCGGAATCAATTACCGTTATAATGGAAATCTTAAGTGATGAGGTTAAGGTAGTGGACGTAGGCAAAGTTAGTCGAACCACTATAAATCTTTGTGTTGTTTTCTCTCTTACTTCAACTTGCTTCTGCTCTCCAAACTCAACTAAGGAATCGACAAAAAATTCTCCAACACTCATTGATACTTCGGTTGGAAATGAGCTCCTAATAGATTTAAGAGAGCCTGATTCCTAGTTAGTATATAAAACTAACTCAAAATCTTAATCCATATGTGTCTACAAAAAAAATGTAAAAACATTCTCCCTTTCTTTAGTGTGTGTGTACCGTCGACCTTCATATGTAAATGGAGAAAATGTCATTCTTCGTTGCACACTCAATCCTTCCCGCAAGAAGATCTTTCTGATGGTTCTTAGGTTGTGGATACATGTCACGTTCCCGTCATTCCAAAGAAGATGGTTCATAGTGACTAGCAACGGGTTGTTTCCCATGTATCCAATCGAGTTTTTTTTATTGCATGTATCGAGGTAGGTTCTTAATCCTCTCTTTGATTATTCTTTAATTATATATTATTTATTCTTGATTGGATAGCTTCAATCTAGCTTCAATCTAATTCAAGACAATCAGCATATCATTGGGTATTATTTCCAGTAAAATAACAATATCTTTTTTGAATGAATTGATATCAACTTTGTTAAAACACAGTTGGTTGGCTCATGATCGACATACAAGCCAAACCAAACCAAAAGGCCCGACGACTAACACGAACAAAGTTTAGATTCACTTCTTGTTTTTATTTATCATGATTATCAAGTTTACTTAGTTGGTAAACATTCATCAATATCATTGGGAATTTTGCTTCAATTATTGATTTGAGTTTTCATTCCACATCCTAAAGTCCAAAAGCTAGTAGGATTATCCCTTTAATAGCTAAATGTAGATGAAGCTACACACTGCATGTATGAGTGTGCAATCCATACTTGTTATCATATGACCTGATTGTTAAGGAAAACCACTTCAAACATGGAAGTGGTCATCCCATTATCTTGATAGCTAGGTTCCCAAACACACAAGGGATGTATTCCTTATCTTATGTTCTTTTTTTTTTTACTAGAAAGAGCCACCCATTCGCGCAGCAACCTAGCTAGGCTAGCCCCCTGGACAAATGGCGCTCCTTGCTCTTGACTTTGCTAGGCAAGCCCCAAAACAAGAAGTGGCAAAAATCTTATATTACCAAATCAAAACCAGTATACAAATCAAATTCTTTCATACATAACTCATCTAGCATCATTTTGGATCATATCTAAGATTGTACTAGGAGGATAAGACAATGCAAAAAAGCCAATAGGGACATCCCTCCCCATTTTAGATAATCCATCGGCTACTTGGTTTCATTCTCTATAAATATGAGAGATAGAGACTCTCTATTGTCTAGATTAAACATTTTATAATACCTTGGATCAACACCTATTGATTGTTGATTGGGGTATGGTCCTTCTTAGTAAGTTGTACTGCAAGCAAGCTATCTATCTCCACATTTATATCCCATCAGCCTATATCCCAACACATTTCTAGACCTTTAAAAATAGCAAATAGTTCATCATTAAGCACCAGGCAACTTCCCATGTTCATAATAAAACCCGCAAGCCAATTCCCACTTGAGTCTCTGATTAAACCTCTGCCAGAAGTCGTGATCCTGTTTTCAGAGGGAGCCCCATCAGTATTTGCTTTACAATGCAGCCGTTAGGAGGAGACCATTGAACCCATCTTGTTCCTGCTTGTGAGTTTGTTGTGTTTGCTAGTACTTTAAGAATTCGAAAGTACTGTGTAGAAATATTCCTGATGTAGCTCCCTAGTATATAAGGTATCTATGTGGAGAAAATTCTTTAATTCCTCCATCACTTGTAAGTTCTTTCCTAGCAAGGTTTTCCAAAATCCATTCGTTGGTGTGTTTTGTAAAGAAATCTTCTGATGTATGTCCACCTAAGAGTTCCATCCAAATCAATCTAACTTCATGGCATTCCCTGACTATATGAGACCATGATTCTTCTACACCCAGGCAAACATCACAACATGGATCATCAATCATTTGACACTGAAACATGCACTGGTTTGTTAATAAAGCCTTCTTAAGAAGTAGCCAAAGAAAATTTCAAATCCGTTGAGGCACTTGTAACCTCTAGATTAAGCTCCATTTTGTCTCTAGATTAAGCCTTCTTAAGAAGCAGTCATGCCTTACACATGCTACGACAACAATGGGATGCTCCTTTAGAGGTATGCAAGATCAGTCCTTATTGTGTGTTACGCAGATATTTTGTTCCGAGGACTTTCACCCATAATGTCTTATGATTAGAAAAATCATGCCAACACAATTTCATTGTAATCATGTAACTTTCTCATGCCAAGGCTTCTATGTTCCTTAGGTTGGCAAATATCATCCCAGTTGACCAAACATGATTTCCTCTTTCCCTATTCTGCACCCCATAGGAAGCAGCCAAAAGAATTTTCAAATCCGTTGCGGCACTTGTAACCTCCAGATTAAGCTCCATTTTGTCTCTGTTGGTTCCATTGGCTATTACACAGGAGGTCCTAAATTGATTTTGACTGCGAAGTTTCCTAAGCTTGAGAGACCCTAATAAAATAGATCCTCACCAGCTACTGGTTCTGGCACCTTAATACCTGCAGTCAATAATAAAAAGGAATTAGGAAGTAGTTGGCACAATGTTTCCCAGTCCCACTTAGGACTAGTTCCCTTTCTTGTCTTCCGTAGACTAAGAAAACATCATTAGTTATTCTTAAGTACTTATGGATATTCTTGATTGCGGTCCAGTGACTTTCACCTTGATCAGATTGGAATCTACTAGTCATACTTAGAGCATATGCGACATCAGGCCGTGTACAAAGCATGACATACATGATTGATCCAATTGCAGAAGCTTATGAAATCATATTCATGTAATCTCTGGCTTGTCTTGTTGAAGGACACCTAGTCTTGCTCAATGATTTTTCAAGAACCATGGGAATCATTTATTTCTTGGAATTAAGCATGCCAAACCTCTTTAGCACCTTATCAATGTACACACTTTGACTTAGTTCAATGAGCCTCTTAGATCTATCTCTATAGATTTGTATCCCTAGGATACATGAGGCTTTACCTAAGTCTTTCATTGCAAAATATTTTCCAAACCAAAGTCTTGACACTCTGCAAGGTTGAAATATCATTTCCAATGATCAAGATGTCGTCAACATACAGTACTACGAACACTATTGCACTCCCACTAACCTTCTTACATACACAAGGCGCATCTTCGTTCTTGATGAATCCAAACTTTTTGACAGCTTCATCAAAACGAAGATTCTAACTTCGGGATGCTTGCTTTAATCCATAAATAGATTTTTGAAGCTTGCATACCCTTTTAGAATTCTTAGGATTGACAAAACCTCGGGTTGTGTCATGTACACATCCTCTAGCAGATTTCCATTTAGGAAAGCTGTTTTGATATTCATTTGTCATATCTCATAGTCATAACATGCTGCTATGGCAAGAAGAATTCTAATGGATTTAAGCATGACAACTGGTGAAAAATTTTTGTCATAGTCAATACCGTGAGTTTGTTTGAAACCTTTTGCAACAAGTCTTACTTTGAAGATCCCATCGGCTTTTATCTTGTAAATCCATTTACAATCAATGACCTTGGCTCCATCTGGTGGATCCACCAAGTTCCAAACTTGGTTGTCATACATA
>CAODLS010451859.1:0-18893 GCA_948243855.1 Flueggea neowawraea | reverse complement strand
ATATTGATACTGGTCTCGTACTATGAATCCTTAAATATACGTATATATTGTCTGAATGCATGTTGTATGATATGAATGCGAACGTTTTGGTAAAACGAATTTCGAAAAATATACTATGTATATAGTGTGTACACTATATAGTATATATGTACGTGTGCGATATTTTGAAAAAGGATTTCAAATTAGTCTTTGTGAAGCACGTACGAGGAGGTCTGACGTGATGTTTCCTTACTAAGGAATCTTACCCCTTTTTCTTTTGTTGTCCATGTTATACCTTTGTTCGTATGTGACATCTTTTGGACGCACAACATTTGATCCATACCTCAGACCTATTGAGACGCTTCTTCACTATTGTGAGTGCTCTCATTCGGGACTCGACTTTGCTATGTCATAAAGCTCTACATAGGGTTACTGTTGAGATATTGGACTTCATTTTGTATATTGGGGTTACTCTGATGATTTATATTTTCACTGATATTTTTGATATACTGTATATGTATATATATATATATTTATTGGTATATATATATATATATATATATATATATATATATATGATTTACTTCATTCATAAATGCTTTTATAAATATTTTAAATAAATAATTTGATAAGTCGGGTAGTATATCTGATCACAGAAGCTTGTGCGGGATAGATCGGGCTTTCACAGACGGTCTGCCTCGTACGCCAGTTACGGGCCCGACTATGGGTCGTGACATCAATTCCTGGGAAGTTATTTCCTAGGAAGTGACTTCCCGGGAAGTAATATACAAATATACTTGGTTGCAATTTTAAATTTCTGGAAAGTGTAACTTATTGTGCTTGGTTAAAAATTGCACTTCCCAGGAAGTTGGTTGAAAAAATCAATAATACCCTTATTATTATTAAATTTAAATTAATAATATGAATAAATTAAATAAAAATATTTATTTTATTACATAAATATATCTCTAATTAGTAATTAAAATTATAGTTAATATTCATACAAATCTATAATGAAGACTAATTTTTTTAATTTGACAAAAATTAATTTATTTAATTAAATAAAAAATATATCATATATAATATTTCATGTAAAATATTTTTTTTTTGAAATTTAAAAAAAATATAAAAATTTATCTATATAAAATAGTTAAAAATTTATTTATTAAATAATTAATAATTTTTCTAGAAATTAATTGAAATTCATAAGTAAATAATATTTGATGATATATTCGTAAATACAATTGTATCAGATAAGGAAGTTGAACTTCCTGACCCTCCTTAGAAAGTTACTTCCCGAGGTCAAGGGAAAATAAAGTCTCTAACTTTCGGGGAAGTTCAACTTCCTTTGTTCAACCAAGCAAAATAAAGTTTTCTAACTTTCCGATAAGTCACACTTCTCCTACTAACTAACTCTAACCAAGCAAGCTCATAGACATACTTTTCTTTTTTCTTGCATTTATTGTTAGCAAACTTACAAATTTGTCCTTGTTTAATCTTTTATTTTAATTAATTCATTAATTACAATACATTTAATCAAAGAGTATAAATAAAAAAAATTATAAAATTAAATAAATTTAACTATTAAAACTATTATTTCTCAATTTTCATAAAAAATAGTTAACACCTTTCCGATGGAAATGTATTAAATAAGCCATCAGTATTTTATTAAAGTACAATTTATTTCACACATAAGTAATAGATATAATCATCACACCATAACTGGAAAAAAAAATCATTGCACCATGAGTAACTTATCATCTTCTGTTACATTAGACAAAATCAGAAAAGTGGGATTCGTGCTCTGTTACACGTGGAATTCATGGAAAACATTAGCGGAACTCATTAAGCATTAGCAACGTGAAATCATTAAACAAATAGCATATTGGCAGAACTCAATTAACATGGAATCCATGCTCAGTTCCACGTACGGACCCTCAAAAATCAAAATTAGTTCTTTGACCAGCCGAACTCATAAACAAGTAGGGAATAGAATCAAAATCACAATGCGACAATAATCGACTCCACCCACCGCAAATCAATTAATAACATACGGTAATGCGGCAATTACGAAACAGACCAATAATTTAAATCTCTAATTTGCCGAAACGAAAAAGCATGTCACAGAAGCATAATTACCAATTCAATCAAGTTGCAGCCGTCAAAATCATCTTCTTCTTTTTTTGTGATGACATTCTAATATTGATTTGCTTGAATAGACAAAGAATTCTAGCGGTAATAGGACTATAGTAAGCATTTTAAAAAAAAAATTGAATTAAACGTGAAAAAGGGTGTTAGCAAAGAGTTCTAACAGTAATAGAACTACAGTAGGAATTTTTTAAAATTGAATTAAACGTAAAAAAAAAAAGTTTGAGGAAATTACACCACATGTGCTTTTTGCTTATTTTGATTTCAAAAATACAATCCAATCAATTATGTTTTTAAATACACGGCAATATTATTTTTCATTTCCCTAATACCACACTATTTATATTCTTTTTTTTTTTTAGTTTTTCTCGTTCTCTCCTTCCTCTCTCTTCTCCTATCTCTCTCCTTTCTACGCCTCTCTCTCTCTCTACTCTTTGGCTCTTCTGTCAGATCATCTATGCCACCATCTTCTCCTCCTCCTCCCTCTCCTCCGTCACCTTGCTCTACTCCTCCGCCTCCTTCTCTTCCTTCTCTCTCCTCATTTCTTTTCTCCCTTCGCATCTCTAACTTTCCTTTCTCTCTCTTTTCTCCCCGATCTACTCGTATCCTCCTCCTCTGTCCTCCCCCTCCTATGCTCTCTTCTTCATCGATGAACTTGAACGAACGTGATGAAATTCTACCTGATCTAGAGAGAAACGACAATGCAAGGACGATCAAGAGAGAGAGAAAGAGTTAGAGATTTAGGTAGAAAGGAGCTACGAGAGTGAGAGCTGGATAGAGAGGCGTGGTCAGGGTGGAGAAGGGCGGTGGCTAGGGTTTCAAAACCCTAGTTGCACCTCCAACAAAAAGGACTAAATTTACTAAATTGTAAAAAAAGTTGATTTGTACTCGTCATGTACTCATCTAAAAATTTGTTTTCAGGACGTTAGCTGCACCCTTAACAAAAAAGACCAATATTTGGAAAAAATTAAGAAATTGAAAGTTGAATGCAACAAGATTACACAACAAAAAGGACAAAAGTTCACTAAAATAGTATTTAAATTTGGTTTGTACTCGTTTTGTACTCTTCTTTTATCGCTTTGCTCTCATCCAAATAATAAACAAAAAATTAAAAAAGATAACTCGATTTGTTCTTATTGTGTTGTACTCCATATGTAGTCGATTATATTAGTCAAAAGAGTTTCATTTTTTTTGTGACTCTAGTTACTCATATTGTTATCTACATATACTCAGTTATACTAGTTAAAAAAGTTTCATTTTTTTTGTTACTCTAGTTATACTCGTGTTATTCTCTCATTTTACTCAAGTTGTTCTCTACATGTACTCGTTTTTGCTTATCAAAAGACTCTTCATTAACTATAGTTTGTACTCGAGTTGTACTCGTTCACATTGATTTGAATAGAGTGGTCAAAGCACTAACTTTCTAACGCGTGGTTAACACGTAATCAAACTATTATATTTTTGAATATTTTATTCCATATTTCTATTTTTGATAAAATTTCTAATTAGTGTTGTATTATAAAATTATTTTTTATTTTGTTGTCCATTTTTGTACATCACCCAAAAAATTGAGTACTTTAGATTTTTTTCTTTTTTAATTTTTCACGTCTATACTTTTATAGATAGTATAGATCAGCCTTGAATCGAATATCATTCCGAGCAGTTGTCTTTCAAAATTTGCTTTAGTAGAAATTAAGGCACTTCACTGCTCTAAAATTATTCTTCATCGAAATAGGACCCGATTCTTAGTTTGCTTTTAATGATTTTTTTGTTATGGACATAACGTTAATTATTTCTTTTGCCAGCAAATTAAGTTAATAATATGACTAGTGAAGGAATGACCTTTAACGACTTGTCAATTCAATTGATCGAGAACGTCCACAGCAAAATGGCCTTCAACGACCTGCCAACTTAATTGATCCACATTTGGACCCATACAGCAACAAACTGGACAAAGTGCCGGACAAATCTCCACAAGAAGGACAACAAGACCAACAAACTAAGGGACCAAATCAGCAAAAGGAGGCCTAAACAAACATAAGAAGTGACTACATACAAATCCTAGCCATGAGAGCTCAGAGATCGAACCACCAAGGGTCCTAATTCCGGCAAAAGCCGCACAAGGAACGAAAAATACCCAAAAACCAGCAACCGTAAAGAAAGAGAGAGAGAGAGAGAGAGAGGAGAGAAAGCAATAGAATATATTTTTAGTAGTACTTAGAACTACTTAAAAGCTGCCTAATGCCTATCATATATCGTAAAATGCAAATGAAAAAGATATATTTCCAATTTACTAAAATCTATCTCAATAATCTACTCTACAAAAGATGCGTACTTTCTTCACTTTTTTATTATGCAATCTACTTCTACAATTTACTTATACTAAATCTCCCTCAAATAAATGCACACAAAATTTCCATCATTTGGAGACAGTGATTATTCATATCACAGAAGCATAAGTGACCATTATTCAAGGACAGGACCAAAGAAAAAAAGAACCACCATATCATAAATTATTCGTTATTGTTCAAGTTAAAAGTCTTATATCGATAAATTATCATCTACCATTTTTCTCTTCTTACCTTTCCTCACTTTCCTATCCAAACGAAAATAACAAATCAATATCTCAAAATATACTTTTCTTTTGATTTTGATCGAATCATTGATTGGAAAAGACGATTGTCAAAATATTCTCAGGTTGCATTTGTCATATACAGAATGAACGAGAAAGTACCAGTGCGTTAAGGATACCTGTCAATCACAGTACAATAGTTCCTTGCTTCGTTCAGCAACAAAAGATCAGTCAGACCTGTTAGACCTCTACCACGTCTTTCGATCTATTTGCCCTTCAGCATCTCTCAAAAATCTTGTAAAGCTTCTCCAATGAAGCTACCTGTTTAAAGCACGAATTACCCAATCAGTCTCTCTAATGCAACTGTAATGTTTAATTGACAAGATAAAATACTAATGGGAATACTTAATTAACCACAAAATCTGAGTCAGAAAAGTTCAAACAAACGTGATCTTTTGACAGGCTTAAGACCAGTAGGTGGCACACATTAGCTACAATTACCACGACACAAGTACCTGAACAAAGGTTCCATTAGTAGACATTGAATTTGGCGGCTTGAGAAAGAGTCTTATCGCCGGAAGCAACACATGCTGGATTGACCATTCACGCTGGGCCCATGCAGTCTCTGCCTCTGAAAGTAGTTCATCATCAACTTCGTCCTCCATATCAGCATTCCCTTTCAAGATCAAGACAACAGAAAAAAAAATTCGGGTTAAGATTTCTGCAAAATACTAGAAAGCCAAGAGAAGAAAGTACTCGTGAAATGAAATTCTCTAGGAGAAGATGCACTCCACTTGGAAAGTAGATTAAAGCCAACGAAAGCACTCATTTAGAGAATGCTCTACATAATGCAGGTGATCAATTCTTCAATGATAATGTTGGAACATAAATATTTGATGGAACGCAGAGGCACACTCTTTGGGAAGTAGCAGTAGAGCACAAATATTATTTGCAGAATAAAATCGCATTGCAAGATAGTTCAACATTGTGTATGCGCAAATTATAAGATTCAAATAGGCAAGTTGCATAAAGTTCATCATATACATGAGCCCAATAGCAAGGTTTTTTTTTTTTCAAAAGAAATAAATTATTCTAGTTTATTTTTGTCTGGTTTACAAAGCATCTCAAACTCAAATAGGATGTGGACATGCTACTAGAGTCTTCATTGTAAGGTTTTCCACGTTCTTGTTTATATTATTCAGAATCTGAAAAATTGTTCACTGCCTAGGGAAAGCCATATAGACTTATTCTTCGATACATTTTTACAAAGATGGTTCTTCCTATTTAATCTCAAGCCATCCTTATGATACCATTACCGTCTCTATCCTCACCAAGGGTAAATCAGGAATCCAGGTTATTAGCTGTGGTACAGCAGATGCTGCACCATGCAAAGTATAATGGCTATAACTCCCACAGCTGTGAATTATTTTATAAGGGGAGTAAATTAGCTCAAATGTTTAATTTTATTTTACATACAGATTGGTGTTTATTCGCAGACAGGTTTATATTTCACCTACTCAAATTGACCTTACCATATTCTATCATATTCAATCATGTCATAATTGGTGAAATAATGAATCTTTCCTACTGATAATATTTATAAATACAGGAATCTAGTACAATTATATAATCCCTCTAATTTCATGATTTTGGTAGACCCATGTAAAAAGGTTTAGTCATCTCTATCATTTCTTTCAAAATTTGTATCTAATGCTATCATAAACTTGTAAACGTGGGTCTAGGACCCCTAGTTCATGTCTTACCTGCAAAGTGAAAACCAATAACTTAATAAAAGCAGTGATGCATACTTAAGCATGAGGCCCAATATCACCCATCCCAACAAAAGTAAACAAATAATATTGAAAGCGGCATGTAACTTATCATTTAAATCATTACAAAGAGAAGTAATTGATGTATTTCCAACATGCAAACCTGCAGCAGTGGCAGTTACTTCAAGTTCAGGATTCTCTACATGCTTTCTTTTCTTGAAAAACTGCAAACTGTCACCTGACGGATTGGGCAATAATGGGGGATGCATGGCATAGAAACTTCCAAGTGCAGCTGCAATGGTCTGAAAACAGTTCTTTTCGTCCTCCCAATCAACCTGAGGTAGAAGTAGAATTCAAATTGTAGATAGAACTTAGCATCCAGAGAAAATTCAAAATTAGTGCTTTAATATTGCAAATTATAGATCTTACATTTATAATAACATAAAGGCGCATCAACATAGATATGGGATTAAAATAAGAGAAATCAAATAAAAGGATCAACTTATATAGAACACTGAAAAAGCTCTAGATGTCATCGCTCCTTGAATATGTGGGCATGTTTCATTCACTAATGTTCACCCTTCACAGCCAACATAGATGGAAGTTAGATCCTAGAGTTACAAATTGTGTTTTTGTTTAATATTCTTCAACACAGAAATGGTATTTGTTGTCTTCCACCTACAAAAAACCACTTTATCTCCACAAATATTAACTTCATTGAAACAGACCCCGCTTTGATCTATCCTTATCTTCTGAAAGAGACAATATTTATGGATGATACCTCTTTCCTCCACTTACAATCCACTAAGCCAAGTGGTCTCTTGCTCAACAATAAATCAATTAAGCAGATTATCCCAAAACTGCCCAGGCGCCCACACAAACACTTGTGAACCTCCTCTCACACAAACAGGCAATGACTCCCTCACATTTAGATTCCCATAGAGATGAAGAAAATACCACTCCACTATTGGCAATCATTCACTCTAACAAAATTGTAGCTGAACTTAAGGAATGCTAAGAATTAAAGAATTGGACTGAAAATCAGGTTTTAATTGATTTTAAAAAAAAAAAGTAAAACTCATTTTTGCGAGTCTAGAAGCTTACTTTAATTAGTGTAGTTGTTTCCATCCAGGTATAAACTACTTATTATATCTTTATTGATTCAATGAAATATACACAAAATTTTATGCCAATTTACCACAAAATAAAACAGCATAAAGAATATTGCAAATTTGGAACTTACATCGTTGCCCAAACATAGGACAAATTCAGGAATCCGATCCATATCTGGTGTATACTGCTCTAGTATGACAGGAAGCCTGAATAGATTCCCTTCAGGGTCAATATCAATACAAAAATACTCCTGCAGCATTTCCACCTTTTCCTTGAGCAATTTTGTGTTCATCTGAAGAAGAAATGAGATGATGAAAAAACAGATAAGCGTTTTATTCACAAACAAAATATCTAGTAACCTGCTAATTTGTCATTAATAGTTCTTCATAGATTTGAATAAATCACTTTTTTTTTCTTTTTTCCAAGTATATCATGTTATTCACAAAAATATAATGCTCTCCAACAGCATCATTTGGGATGGCAAACTAAAAATTAAATTATCAAATATTATTGCCATGTCAGAAGGGAACACAACAAGCTGAAATGAAAAGTACAACATTTTGAAAGCAACAGAATCTAAAACGTGCATGCGTGTGCACACAACAGTACTAATAAACCGAATGCTTAGTATGCTATGCAACAAAGTATGACAAAACATGAAAAGAAAGCGAATTAGCATGACACGTAAAGAATGAGGTGAGGAAGAAGAAAAGAGTTACTTCTGCGATTGTCTTTCTCAGGTCATCATTTTGATTGCAATCTGATTCCAAGTCTTCCTCCTTCAAGGCCAACATTATGAGCTCAAGCAATGGGGCCGGTTCACTTAGTTGTATGGCATTAAAATGTGCAAATCGGCGTATCACTTGCTGATACATCAACTCTTTGCTGCAAATGCATAAAAATGAAAATCATTATTTAACATAGACAGAAGGTAAATTATGCCTAAATTGGATGGCCCATTCAGCTGCTAATGGGGTTACATCATCTAAAATATACCTTCATATTCAAGTCCTGATTGAAGCAAACAACTGATCCGAAAAAGAATTTCATGGTGCAAGGAGTATTGCAGACTTTAGGCAATGTTCATATTGCAGAATTAAACAAGAAGGAATTGCAAGCAATATGGAGATTGGGAGGGGAAAAAAAAGGCATAATAACATATTACAGCAACCTAAGCATGTCTAATGAAGATCGGCATAGGCATTATGCAGTTTCAGAAGACAACAAAACATACTCATGAAAACCAGTAAGATAATGGTTGCTGGTCATTTTTGGGTAGAAAAACTCCTAAAGAACAGAAATTTACCAAGGTTCGAAATATGACTGCGCATTTATCATCCTCAAATACACAGGAATTTCAATATACATACGTGTAAAGATTTGTTACCTTAAGTTCACAACATTTGCCAGGTAAAGATGAGTATTACACTGAAGCAGTGCAAAAACATCATCAGCCATTCCAATATATGTGCAATGCCTTACAATGTCCAACAAATCTACATGAACATACATGCAGCAGTGACAATTCAATTGTCAGTTGATTTCCAAGAAAGGATCAGACAACTGCATTGAACATAGATTCTGAAGAAAAGTTACCAGGATGGCAGTTGTTATCAATATCATCAATAAGCTCTTGGATGCTAGTAAGATCTGCAGTTTCCTTCAGAACCCTTCTTTGTCTCACTGCAGACCTATAGTTGTAGAATATACAAAAGTGGCCAGAAATTATCCAAACAGGAATACTCAGTTCAAATTTTTTTGAATATAAATAACAGATCTGCCACAGGTCATATTTTAAGTTGAAGATAGGGAGAAAAAGAAAAATTAGTTATCGCCTATAGTTACAGAACATAAATCATTATCATGATCAACTCTCAAGTGCTCTGTCCATAAAAACCCTCAAAAGTTTATGTTAAAATAATAGAACAGTCAAGATTCCCTCATTCATTGGGCTAGCATTTCTTTTTACCTTTTATTTGTTTTCATAAAATTGTCAATAATAACATCCAATGAATTCTGAAACACAAAATGAAAAGGATTTTAAAATCAACCTGATTCTCTTAAAAGACACAAAGAAAAATCTAAATAATCCCTTACTGGTCCTACCTCACAGAATTCAAGCTAGGATTACTTTGAGAGAACTTAGAAGGCTTGGCTTGCAAGTAGGCATGCAAACTTCCAGATGGATGTGATGCATCTGTTCTTACTATTTTATTCACTGGAACTTTTTGCAATCTTGAACCTGGTAAAGATAAAATTGCACAAGACATTTTCTACAGAAACTCAAGAACAATAAATGAGACAAGACTAAGGGAGCAGAACTAAAAAGAATTCCATACCAGAGGGTGTGGGATGAACATCGGCATCCTTACTCAAGGAATCGGTAGGAGAGCAATCCATTGGCTGCTACATGGATGAAAGATGAATGTTACGGAAGAACACAAGTCAATAAGAATATACAAAAAATGAAATTTTCATAATTAGTAAAAACAAAGAGAAACAAAATTCTAGATAGATATAATTATGAGTCTAATCAAACCAATATAGTGGGTTAATAAATCTCTTATAGATGTCACAATAAACAAAAAAAAAGAACTAAAAATGAGAGAAGACTTGGAGAAAGGTTTGATGAAAATGCAAAAATAAAAGCAGAGTATGGATTTTGATAGTAGAGTAAAGGAGGTTTACTTGACCGAACATGACTTCATTGATTGAGCTGAAGCACTTAGTCAACCGAGCATAGGTTAGTCGCAGAAAGAGAACACACATAGGCAATCTAATTGTAACGTCTCGTTCATTTAGATGGTATTTGAGTATGGTAAGTTGATTTTGGTTTTTTGATTTGGAGTGGAACTCATTAAATTGGTGTTTTGAGCATTGATAATTAATGGATTTACATTGATATTTGCCTCCTTGATCATGTTAGATGAATGTGTGATCAAATGACGTATTTTCAGGCGAGAAAAATTGTGTTCTAGGCTTGCACGGACACGGGCTTGTAGCGCCGTCTGTGTTTTCAAACAAGCCAGGCCGTGATTTTTGGCCGAGACACGATCACGAACGCGTGAACGTGTCCCATGTGCCTCCGTCTGTGTTAGGTGAGATATGACCGTGTCATTCTTGCTAGGTGCATCTGGGCAGAGACACGTGCGTGTCTGTCCGTGTCTTACAAAATTTGCACGATTTACTCCCAAAACGCTGCCATTTCGTATGGGTTTGCTTATAAATAGTTCTTCCATCCGTCCTTCAGTCTCACATGCATTTTTTCCCCATTTTTTACACAAAATCCATCCTAGATCACTCTCTTGCCATTCTGCTTGGATATCCAGATGAGTGGATAGTATCTTCAGACACATATGTTGTGTCTCCCTCTAAATTTATATGTTTTTGTTGTACTACAACTATAACATATAATCTGGATTAATTAAAAAATAGCAAAATCTTAAAATCTGACATTTTTAAAACCCTCTGTGATAAAAATGCAGTTTGAAAAACTATTATATTTTTATTTCTGAAATAAATATCGAGTTTAGATATTTATTGTAATCTCTGAAATAAAACTCTGCTTTTGAGATTTGCCACATGTATATATCTTCTCTCTGTTTTCGACGTTGACTCGCGTACTTTGTTTCAGTATATTAAACTAATATGTTTTTAATTTTTTGAAATAAATATTATGTTTCTAATTTCTAAAACTTACTGTTTTAGGATTTTAATACATTTTCTACAACAATTATTTTGTCTAAAATTTTGAATATCTTTCTAAAGTAAATATTCTGTTTGGCTTGACTTTGATTGCTGCTATAAATTTTCTGAAAATACATAAGTACATATATTTTTGAGTTATGAATTTTCTTTGATGATTAATAATTAATTTTTTTGAATTTCGATACATATGTTATATCATATATATATCTCCCATTGTTTTGATACGCTTTATAGTATAACCGTTTGTTTTTTATTTAAATACGATATATATGTTTTTGGATATGGGACACTTGTGCTATGTAGGGTAAACGTAGTCTTTTGTATACCAATGTTTATGATCAGTTATCAAGGTAGATAGTAACAGTGTGTAGCTCATCGCACGTACGTTTATACTCAGTAACCAGGACAGGTGGTAAAAGTGTGTATCTCAACGCACGCACGTTTATACTTATGTTTTTTTGTCCCTTATCCATGGTATTATGCTTTTGTAATTATTATTATTATTATTATTATTACTATGCCAATGTGGCAACCCGTTGATTTCGGAATTTCTAATAACCAAAAAAGGTTTTTGATTTATGTTTTAAAATTTTCAATAAAACCTAAAAAGGTTCCTCTGAACTTTTGTTTCTTTTGGTACTTTTGATAACTAAAAGATATTCTAAAAGCTTTTACGTTGTTTTTAAAAGTATACTAGTTTTCATAAAATTTAAAATGTTTTTGAAAAAATTTACTTAGATCTTGAATGTATGCGTGTGTGTTGTATGCTTTGTTGCAGACGTTTTCGAAATGATTTTTAAAACACTACTACTTATGTAGCGTGTATTTTATATGTATACTTTCATATACCTGCATGTGGTATTTTAAACCGTTTTCAAAACAGTTTTTGTGAGGCACGTATAAGACGCTCTAGAGTGTTATCCCTCACTGGGTTCTTACCCTTTTTCTTTTGTTTTGCCCATTTTTATTATCATCTTGCATACAATTTTATTCGCAGACTGCGATCTTTGGCATCTGATACTCAGTGAGATATTCCGACGTTGAAATCAGTGCCCTTTGTTCTGACCCCGGTTATATTTTTGTTAGATGCTTTACACTTGTGGGTTACGTTCTTGTTTTTAATATCACAAATGATTTTATTTTGAATTATTTTCTGTATTTGATTTTATTACTAATATTACTATTATTGTGGAAAAATTCATGTTTTAAGAAATTTGAATTTCTATTTAGTTGTCTGAATTGAATGGTATAAAATTTGTTAGCATAATATTCTGGATATAAGTTTTGTTCTCCAAGGCTTGTGCGAGATGGACTGAGCTCCTATAGACGGTTCGCCTCATACGTCGATCATGATCCGAAAACGAGTCGTAACACGGATGAAACTTAGGCGACCAAACTCAAAAGGAGAACGCCTCTACCTAATTTCACAGGTGTGTATGCTTATGGTAGTCAATCGAGATAACTTACTATGACAATAAAGATTAAAATTAAAATTTTATGGGTGATAATCGAACAAGCTAAATCATACTTAATGAAGCAAGTTCAACAAATTGTAAAAAAACTCAAATGGCTTTAAAAAGCTAATTTCCAGATGCAATAGCTAGAAAATCAACAAACACTATAAATACACCTTCTAGATGAATAAGAACACAATCGTGACATTCTAGACAATCAAATAACCCAAATTACACTCTCATTCAAGAACATTAGAGAAAGCAAGTTGAACTAAATATTCTATCATGCCCCTCTTAGAATCCAAACTTGCCAAAAGAATATATCGAAATTAGAGAGTTCATAAATCATTTGAGTCAAAGATGTTTTACTTCTAAGTGGTATAGATTGTAAGCTTTCAAAATAATAATTCTCAAATAGATAGAAAATGAAATTGTAAAGGTTTCTTGTTAGCGTAGAAACTAATATCTTAGACTCAACTAGAAAGCGACATTCTGCTGCTAATCATGGAAGAAGTGGCTCCTTGCTCACCATGTAAAAAGAAGTAGAAGATTAACACAAGGAAAAAACCTAAGTAGGTTGCTTCGATGGTGGATGTTGGGATTTCAAGAGAAAGATTGCACCACTCTATAATCATTTTTTTTTTTCTTACACTTTTTTGTAACATTATTTGTGATGTGTTTAGTTATACAATTGTAGGTACATCAACATCTACTAATATCTTGCAATGTAATTCTGTGTTTAGTAGAAAATCTAACTCTCATGTAGAAAACTGCAAATTACTTCATTTTCATTTGATTATTAATCCGAAGAAATAACTATTTTTTGGGGTGTGAATTTGGTTTAAACCAAACCAAATTAAATTTAAAATAACCAAACTAAACCACATATTTGGAGACACCAAATTGAACAGAATAATATATATCTTGTCTATAGCGCATTGCATTTTTTCTTTCAATTATGATTATGAAACTTTTAGACTCATTTATTATTAGAGAACTCACAAGTTTTTGATGTTTATAAATACATTCTTATATTTTTTATTTTTACATTCTTTATTTGATGTTTCTTTTTATTTTTATACATTCTTATTTTTTATTTTTATTATTTACATGTTTCCCCACATTTTTGTTTCTTCTATTTTCGAGAAATGTTGTTCCGGTTTCAGTTTCCAAGCCACATAATAACCAAATTGAACTGAACCAAATTCTAAATTTGGTTTTTTGTTTCTAACCAAACCAATCCTAAAATTCCCAACCAACATCAAACCTTAATTTTCTCAAAGAAAACTATTGCCTTCTCATGTCCTACTCTCCAATTTCAATTAGTTGCCTACACAGCCATGTTAGAGGGGGGGGGGGGGGGGGGGGTGCAAGAAACATTTGCTATTTATCAAGGTAAAATATTGAAGTTTTAGCTGATCTTCCAAATCCTTAAATATACCTGTTCTTGAAATGTCCTCGCCTCATTTGAATTCCTCAATTTTGATTCAACAGCTGACTGTATCTTCTCAATTATGCGTTCCTGATGCAGAAGGCTTACCTGCATATAATTTCTATGAGAACATATCGATATGAAACTCTAAAATTGGTCAAATGAGAAAGTGAACCACTGGATATGCCAATTTTTATTGCTAAACCAGGACTATTCAAGAATGGTATAGATTTATAAAAAGTTTACCTATAATTCAACCAAAATATAATTTTCTAAAAGCAAGGAAAAACGTAACTTAATTCATGTGGGATATAATTTTCTATATTAACCATAATTTAAACTAGCATAAATGCTGATGTTGTTCTACACTAACTAAAAAATATTGCAGTGCATGTCCTATTTTGTAATCTGTTTGTGAAAATTGTAAGTGTTAATCGGAATTGAAGATTCTTAGGAGTAATTGTTGTAATTTACTGATAATTGGGCCCTAATTTCTTAGCTTCTACATTTCTAATATTTCTTGCTTTAGAGTCTACTTGTGTATAAAAATAGGCTGCTGTAAATATATAACATACAACTGCATTAACTCTTTCTGTGGCTATTACCACCAACAGTAAGTCCATACTCTGCTTAAAAATGTGCCATAAATATAATACTGCAGACCCATTTTGGCACACAAATACACGAGAAGAGAAAATTATCAAAGAAGACACGAGATAAATGTAAGAACCTGTGAAAAGCTAAAAAGTACAATAACAATAAGAACAAGAATGACAAATAAAACACAATATTCACTCGGTCAAGACAAAACATACAAACACAAAAGGATATGGGGTGATTAATTATCACAGAAAAGATTATTTGGTTAAAATTTTTTTGCCTTACTCTGCTCAAACGCAGGAAGGCATTATGTTTGTGTGCTTTATGCCAATATATATACAGATATACACAGACAGAATTGAGCCTAACCATCCTCCAGTCCATGTTGCAAGCTTGAAAAAGAAACAAAAACGACAACAACAACAATATCATAGAATCATCACAGGAAACATTTACCTCTTTCTTTGTTGGATGCACATTAACATCAACATGCTCTGGTGGCAATATTATGGACATGTATATGAAGGGTTTTGATGCTTTTGGCAAGGTTGCAGCATAGACAATTTCCAGGGCTCTCTTCAAAGCAGTACATTCAACCAATCTATCTGGAATAAAAAGGAAAAGATAATTTGTGAAAAGACGAGAAAACCAAAAGAAAATGTTTTGCACTTTAAAAGAAATCAAAGTTCCAAATGACTAAATTAAGAATTTCTAATTCATCCCACCACTCACAAGCAAACAAAAATAGAAAAAGCAAAATGAATAAAGACAACATGTGTTAGATATAAACGATAAATCGAGTATAATAATAATAAGAACTAACATAAATTGCTTTGTAGATATTCTTTTAGCGTTTAAAAAAATATCACTGTTCAGTAAGCACTGTAGAACAAATTGTTTTTCTCCGAAGTCATTCAACATGATAGCCAGGGAACAATAGAAACATATACCATTGATAAAAAGCACCATCGTGATTTTCTTTGCAACATAATTTGAATTGGAGATGAACCCATTCATGTTAAAAACTGAGCTAGGACAATTGTCTGAAGCTTCTATCTTGACTAAATTGCAAGCAACTGTGACACCATAAACAGATTTGATTGAATCAAGTCTTGATGATGTTGCTCCTGACATAACATCAGCCCTCGCTGCTCCATGCTGCTTACAATACCATCAAAAGCATTTACCCAAATTGTACAATTAAAATCCAACCATATATTACTTCACAGAAGGAAAAAAAAAACTTTAGGTTCAATAATCGCAAGGCAGACCTTTCTGCAGGAAAAGCTGACATTAGTGTGATGAATAGCAAAACGACTTAGCAAGTCCACAATTTTCGAATAATCATCAGCAGAATTTTGGAGTGTCTTCCTCCGAGCAATCATGTTATAAAACAAATTCTCAACCTGCTAAGATGAACCCCAAAACACGAAACATGTGAGGTTATGAATTGAAAGTATAATGATTTAAATTGTAAGATCAAAATACATAGCACTTCAGAAAACTATAAGCATGGAGCTCCTTGGAAGAGCAAGCAATTCAAAGGCCAAGTTATCCAATACAATAGAACTAATAAGAGCACATAACTATTTGAAAAGCAAGAATTTTTAAACCATTTGATTCATCTCTAGGTTGTTTCGATTCTATGCTTCCAAAGTTATCAACTCTCGATTCACTTGAACATACATTGTCTTATTAGTCCTAAGTTTCTCTCCGCAATTTCAATCCAACAATTTTAACAGATTTTACACTATAAACTAAAAGAAACAGATTTCATACCATTATTTGAGTTCCTTTCACAGCAGCACATGCCTTTGGTTGGTGTTCCATTACGCCATCCCTATACGATACTCTAAACAAAAAAAAATGCATTTACAAACGAATAAATAACAGCGACAAAAGAATTTTCTCAAAGAAGTAGAATGCATCAAATACCGATAACCGTGCAACTGGCCATGCGTGATTGTGGTGACCGTAACATGAGCAACATAGGTCATACTCGCTAATGCCTCTCCCCTGAAACCCATGGATTTTATTGACTGCAAATCCTCATAAGTGGATAGCTTCGACGTCGTATGCCTCTCGCATAGTATAGGCAAGTCCTCATACTACAATTTTTAAAACCAACATTAAATTAAATTAATGAATTGAAAGAGGAAAAGAATTAGGAAGTTGTGAGCGCACGCGCTTACTCGAATTCCATGGCCGTCGTCGGAAACTTGAATGAGTTTGAGGCCACCATCCTTAACGACGACGTTTATGGAAGTGGAATGAGCATCTAGACTGTTCTCTACTAGCTCTTTCACGGCCGATAAAGGCCGTTGGATCACCTCTCCAGCGGCGATTCTGTTAACCACAGACTCTTCGAGGCGGTGAATCTTCGGAGGGTCTGGCGGAAGTGCAAGAGATGAGGAGGGAGATTCCGGTTCAACTTTTCTAACGTCCATTTTGTGGGGTGACGCAATGCTTTCTGTGACATTGCGTCCACAGACAAACAGAGCTAATCAGCAGAGACTTGGGCTTCAGCATGTAACACTGCACCGGCAAGCATAAATGTTTGCCACATTTTATGCATTAGTCCTTAATGTTGTTAAAATGCATCGTTAAATCCTCTATTGTTAGCGGTTTCTGGAATGAGTTTTCTTTTTCCTCTTATTTATCTAGCATAATAAAGTGCATATGTAATGACGTTAGTCCAAAATTAAGACTCTAGCAAAGATCACAACTCTTTAGTTGGTACTACAATGAGTACTCATAAAAAAATAAACCCGAATATAATTATTTAATTTAAAAAATAATTACTTAATTACAACTCTAAAAATTATTTAATTTAAATTAATTACTAAATTTAATTAATTATTTAATTTTATGATAAATTAACTAATTATAATTTTTATTTAATTATTGTTAAAATTAGTTAATATTAGCGTCAATTATTTAATTTACTAAGTAACCCTCACTAAGCACTCCTTTTATGAGTCTCGTTGTAGCAACCAAGTCTCTTCTTCTTCTTCTCGTTTTTTGAAGAAATATAGAAGAATCCCAATCATTGATGTAATATCCTGTATTTTTCCTAATTAAATTTTTCTTCTTTAAATGAATTTTTGGTTAATTTTGCAATTAAGGAAATATATTTTATTGGTTTTATAAAATTTTATATGAACAAAATTTGTTGATTTTTATTGATTAAAATTATTATTTTCAATTTTTTTAATAAGAAAATATTTTTTTAATTTTTATTAATTATTCCGGAAATTTTTTGTTAAATTTCAAAATTTATTTTTGAAATTTGAGGAGTTAATTTTGAGTTTTATTTGTTAATTGGATGATTAATGGAGTTTAGAAGTGATTTGGAAATTTTAAAAATTAATTGAGAATTGTTGCAATTGGAAGAAAAAAAAATCGGAAGAATAAGTTACAATTGGAACAAAATTGGATTGAATTTCGATTGTGCAAGTTAAGAACAAAAGAAGGGTTTTGATTGGCTGAGAAGTGAGGACCAAACTCATTTACATGTGGGTTAACACAAATTGACTTTGATTTGCTGTCGTCCTTTGTGTGCTGCAGTCGTCCGTCACTGTGCAAGCCTGTAATCATGCTTTTTCGTTCCGTTTTGTTTCTTCTCGCCATGGTCACTGCACCGCCGCTGCAGCCTCTCTTCCTCAAACACCTCATGCTTTGTTCCGCAAGTCTGATTTTCACCGCCCATGTTTCAATTCTTATTTGCTAATTCAGTCATTCCACCGCCCAAATTCCACTTGTTTTATTCAATTCTGAAAATTACCGTCCACATTACAATTTCTTGGTTTAAAAATTTGGTTTCCACCGCCGCTTCAGCTCTCTTTAAATACCTCAGATTTCACTCATGTTTCCACTCCTTCAGACTTCAAAAATTCAGTCTCTCCGTTCCATTCCACTCAATTTTTCTTCTTCTTCTCTTCAAAACTAAGGTACGATTTTTGTTCCCAACTGTTGCATTGCTTTCCTTCTCTGTTAATGGCATCATTTTAGTTGCTGTTATTTATTGATTTTGATGGTAGTTGGCCACGGTTCTGAAGTATATTTAGGACAGATTTTGAGATTTATTTTGTTAGTATTGATAGGCTTAAGTCGGTGAT
>CAODLS010451851.1:0-22537 GCA_948243855.1 Flueggea neowawraea | reverse complement strand
GAGAGATTTAGTGTGAGAGAGATCAGGAATTAATGTTGATCTAAGCAGGAAAGTTAGATTAGAAAGAATAAGTTAATTATAATTAATTCCAATGTAAGATCTTGTGAGCTTACATTTATTGTGATGATTTTGAACAAGTTGATAACCAAATTATGGGTCTCTTGTTCATAATCTATATCAAAAATGTTATATGCGTTTAATTGATTAATAAATATACTGAAGGCTTCTTTGATGTTATTTTTTTTCCTTTCATTTCCTCAAATCATTTGATTTTTTATTTGTTCAATCTCTTGCATTTTATCCACCTTCCATTAACTAATTTTTTTTTTTATCTTATAAAGGGCAACATACATTTGAGTTTTTAGCGATAAATACATTTTAAAGAGTTAACAGTCACTAAAACACATAAACAATTTTTAAATTTTAGAAATCCACTTAAAAATCTGATGCTGCGCTTGAAGAGCATTGAGAATAGAATACAACAGAATAGAAATGAAATGTTAATTAATGACTAATTAGAAAGCTATAACTAAGTAGTCGACATTAATAGTAAAAGAAAAAAAAAACTGCACGACATTTGGTAATGAGATTTATATATCCATGATTTGAGTTGAGTGGCATGTATAGATTTTTAGATGATCAATATAGGACATTCACATATGTTGTTAACGATTGAATGGTTTGAAGATAACGTTAGGGTTGTGAAGCTTGGAAAGATGGTTGGATGGGAAATGACAAAAAAAAAATTGTGTGCATTCTCTTTCTTCTTACTCATAAAAAATTTTACAAAATAGGCCATCAATGACGACGTTGATGATGGTTTACAGCTTTTTGTGTGACTTCTGAAAAAAATCACCTGGAGGATGGTAGTTTTGTAGCTGATATTCCAATCCCAATGAATAGTCTCGTAATTGTGCCACAACATGAACGTGAGACATGGTTATTCAAGATTCAACGACCATATAATTTGTTCTTTTCAAAAATTTGAAGAAAAAAAGTTGTGGTTAAAAAATTTTGAAGGAAAATTATTTATTTTGTTATTTTGAGTGAATGAGCCT
This sequence comes from Flueggea neowawraea, assembly GCA_948243855.1. Lineage (NCBI taxonomy): Eukaryota > Viridiplantae > Streptophyta > Magnoliopsida > Malpighiales > Phyllanthaceae > Flueggea > Flueggea neowawraea. The sequence goes on along the minus strand of CAODLS010451851.1, from coordinate 21,479 downwards.
GTGAGGGATTGATCCTTCAAAACTCCAAGAGACAAATAGGCTTATCATTTCACCTCGAAAGGGGTAGCCTAATGGTAAAGGGGTCAACCTCAGTTCGTTGAGGTCTCAGGTTCGAGCTCCAAGGGGGGAGTGAATTGTGGTCTAAGCGTCACCTCTGGACCTGGACCTAGCAATCGAGTTGGGTTGTTTAGGTCTTTTACCACTAACTCTTTTCGGGTGTTGTGGTGACCTCATTTGTACACTGACCTAAGTTCGCTGCCGGTGTCAGCTATGACTCTAGGAACATTCTGCAGAGGGGATTAATGTATGTATGGTAACGCGTAGTAGAGGTATGCTACTACTGGTTGCCCCTGACTCTCTTTTTTCTAGTTAAAAAATAGGTTTATCGTTTCGATATTAAACCAAAAAATGTAAAAAAATTTAGTAGAGCAATTTGAATAATAAAAAAAATAATTTTAAAGGTCGAGCAGTCGATTCTCAATAAGAGAAAACAAATTAAATAACTTATAAAAAAATATTTGGGAACAAATCCAATTATAAAGCTTTGTTCCAAGAACTAGCTAGAGATAAGATAAAACTTTTTTTTTAGTTCATAGTTATATTCAATATTGGTCCTAATTGGGACGAAATTTTGTATAAGTTGACAAGTATAAAAGTTAAGAAAATTTCAGGTTTCTAAGAAAGATTAATGTGCGTATCTGAAAGATAAAATATTAATTTCTTTCTAAAGGAAGATCCGAGTTATGAATTCATTGCACGGTGCAGAATGGAGAAGAAAACAAAAGGTCGATTGATGGACAGATGACAAACTAAATATCAAGTATACTGTTGGTGAGTTGGTCAAATATTTTTTCACATATAGCAATATGCCATTGACAGGAATATTGTTTTAGTAAGTCAGGAAATTCCCGAAATTGTATTATTGAAGTTGGCATATATTTTTATATACTTATGTGCCCCCCTTAACTTTTTAGGTTTACAAAAATACATTTTTTTTTCAAATTCAATATACTTATTGTATTTTTTTTGTTTATTCAAAATGACAAAAATTGAGTACACTATTTTGTATAAATATTTTTTTTATTTCTTTGATAGTTTTGTAAACTAAAAACTAAAATCTTATTTTGATGAATATTTTTAGTTTTCACCATATTTGGTGCAAATTTCCCTTCTATTTTGTGTAGGAGTGAAAATTTGGTTTGGCGGGTTGTGTTTGCCTTACATTACGCCAGTAAGTTGACACCATTAACCCTGAAAAGAACACGATTTGTGTATTAAATAGTTTGACCTGACCCGACTAAGTTTTTGGAAAAAGTGCAAATATGCTAAAAAATAAATACCAACTTTGCAAAGTTACCAAGTACATTGAAACGTTTTCTAAAAATGCTAATAAGGAGAAACTATTTGCAAAAATGTTAATAGAATCTGAAATTTGGATAAATTTTAGGTGTACAAAATGGACAACAAGTGTACATATGGTGGACAAAAATGTTCATCATCAATAAATTTGTTTCATTTAATAATATGATTTTATTAATTTTTAGGTGGACAACAAGTGTATATATGGTAAACAAAAAATGTCCACCATCTGTCCACGAATTTTATTTAAAAATAGGATTTTATTTATTTTCAAGTAGGCAATATGTGTACATATGGTGAACAAAAGATTCCACCATCTATCCATCATGTGTCCATCATTTATGCACTATTTGTCCATCATTTAGAAACTGATTAAGTAATTGGTGTAGTGGAAGTACAATTGGTGTGCAAATACAATTTAAAACTGATTTTAGAGACTAATTTGTAATTTTATAAAATTTTGGGACTTAATGTGTAATTTTTTTATAAAAACAAACGGCAGCTAGGGAAAACCTCGCTGCACCACCACTGCATCCACACCTACCCCTCCAACTAGTTCTACCCATTTCAGCAAGCTCTTGAGCCCTAACCACCAGCTCCAGCTCTTTCAAATGTTGATGAAGCATTGTGCGTTACATCCACTAGGTTTGTTGATCTCTCCAGACTTGTCTAAGTTGTTGGAGATGAACGATAAGAAGTGGCAGATAGAGGAAGCGACAAGAGTTTCAACGGAGGAGAGAGGAAGCGGCCGACGAAGGAGGTTACGAGAGTTGCAACAAACGAGAGAGGAGAAAGGAAATGGCCAACAGAGGAGAGAGGAAATGGTAGACGAAGGAGGCGACGAGAGTCGTAATAGAGGAGAGAGGAGAAAGGAAGTGGCGGACGAAAGAGACAGTAAGTGGTAGACAGAGGAGGCGACAAGAGTTGTAATAGAGGAGAGAAGAGAAGGGAAGTGGCAGACGGAGGAGAGAGGAAGTGGTGAGAAAGGAGAGAGGCAAAAGTGAGGAGAGAGACGGGACAGAGAGAGGAGAAAGAGAGTATACATGGATGAGAAAGTGAAAAGACAAAGACAAAGGACTTACTATGAAATACACAAAGAGTTAGCATATATGGAATTAGTTTCGCAGATTTGGAAGTTGCATAAATAAAATTAAAAGGCTACCAAAATTGAAAACTTTAGGTATTTTACTTTTTATACCGTGTCATTTTTCCTAAGATTTTAGTGATAATTACCTAGTACACCATTAATATTTTCTAATATTTATTACACGCAATCAACTTATGTGTCTTATATGTCCACTTTTATGTAATTTGTCGTTCACTTCTTAAAATTTTGAATTCATAGAATTTTAATCTATTATACATTTTCTCCTTTTTCTCTCATCTCTCTTTTCCTTAATTTGTTCTCCTTCATTTCTCTCTCTTCTCTAGTTTTCTCTTTATTTAACCTTTCTCTTTTCTCTCAACTATTTCCTCTTTCTCTTTCTCTACCTTCAACCTTCTCTCTTTCTTTATCCCCGTCGATTTTTGTGCTTCGTTTCTAGTGTTCAATGACGTCTGCTATGGTTTTTTGTGTGTATTTTGTTGATGATGATAGATTTGGTCTTCTATGTAACAAATCTGGCTTTGTCTGCACAAATCTAGTATTTTCGTCACAGATTTGGTACTTGTTTTGGCATCTCTGTGTTTTTTCATCCCGTTATGTTCGTTCTACTTATCTCGTCTACGAATGTGTATCGGCCAGATCTGGCAACGGTTTATCTCCTCTCCTCGCCAGATCTAGGTCGACTAGAGGTGGCTAGGATTTATTTGAAACAAGTTTTGAGAGTAGAGGACCAAACTTTATCCTTTAGGTTATAGTTGCTATTTGTAGCTCGGATGAAACTAGTGCAAATTCATTGAATTAAATCACCATCAACATGTTGCGAAAATAAAAAGTTAGGGTGTTTTGTTTATTTGTTGTTTATATTTGTTTATATGGTGTTTATATTTATTTATTTGTTATCTATATGTTGTATATATGTTATATATAAACAACGTTCAATTAATTCTGCTTAGGATATAAACATAAAACAACATATAAACAAATATAAACATCATATAAATAAATCCGTGTGTTTGTAATTTTTAATTTATTGAAAAATACGCTTGAAATTTTAGATAGTATGGGTTGAAATTTCGAAACTGACCCTTATGATTCTGTAAATTCTTATTCATGAAAATATAACTATGCCACATATCTCAAATAAAATTTAGATTTTTACAAAAAGAATCTTTAGTTTGATAATTAGTAGAATAACATATTTTTAAGTATAACTTAATTACATGCCATTTTTTAAAATTTAGTTCTTAAAAATGTCATATATAATCAAATAAAAATTCAATTTTTCATCTCATTTTATCAATTTTTCTCTCTCATTTATTTCTCTCTCCTCGACTAAACACTCTGAACTCTCTCTCCCTACTATCTCTTCTCTCATGTTTCTCTCGTCCCTCTCACTCTCCCAAAACCCTAACCATCCTCTGCCTCTCTTCCGCAGCCGTCCAGCCTTTCCCATCTCATCTCAGTTCTCATCTCCTCTCGTTCGATCCCCATTCGACTTTCATTGCCATCTTCGTCCCTCATTCGATCATCTCTTTTCTCTCCTCTTTTGTCTGGTCCTCGCTCGATTCGTCTCTCTCCTCTCGTCTCATCGTCGTCTTCATCCCTTTCTCGATCATCTCTTTTCTCTCCTCTCTTCTCTGGTCCTTGCTCAGCTCATCTCTAATTTTCCTCCTCTCGTCTCATCTCATCTTTTTCTTCATTTGTCTTCGTCCATCGCTTGGTCCTCTCTTCTATGTCTTCGTGGATCTGCAAGTAACAGTGGGAGTGGTGGTGTTTGAATTGGAGGAGGCAACGACGGCTAGGGTGTTCCAAACCCTAGTTGCTGCTTGCTGTCCAATTTTTATGAAATTATATGAAGGGCCCTGGGCTTTAAAAAATTTCCAAAAAAGTTATTTTAATGTTGTTTATTGTGAATAAAATTTTTAATGTTAGTGTTAGGTGAATTTTATTTGGTTTTCATTGATTTTGTAAAACAAATTAATTATCATTAAATACCGATTTAGAGATATTTAGATACATTAGCAGACATTGGGAGACATTTGCAGATTATAAAAAATTATATAAAAATTGAAAGTTGGATACATTTGGAGATATTTGAATATATTTGTAGACATTTGAATATATTTAAAGACAATTAGGGACTTTTGGAGACATTTGGAGACTATCGAAAAAATTATAAAAAGTTTTATAAAAAATTGTGATTTGGAGACATTTAATCTAAACAATTAATGCATCAAAAAATTATTAATCAAATTTTATGTAAAAAATTTTAAATTGGAGACATTTGGAGACCTTCTGAAAGATCAATTTTTTCCCCCTTTAAATTTATCTTTTTTTTGCGAAAAAATCAATTTCTCTAAAAAATATCTCGATTTTTTACGAAAATGACATTTACCAAATTTAGTTTGTTTTATCAAGCATTTTTTATATTTAAAAATTTAGACTATATTTATCAAAATCTGAATTTTAATTTAGTATAGATATTAAATTTTCCCAATGTAAATCTCCCAAGATTTTAGCAGACCTGCCAACGCGATACAATCTATATAATCTGTTTATCAGTACGACCCATTTAACCCATATAATTTCGGTTATGAGCCCCAAAATGACAATGTGGAGTATCAAGCACATGAGTGTGATAGCTTGTGGGTTTCAACGCGAAATGGGACTCATGCAACTGGACCTCAAAATCCCCAATTATGGCCGCAACCTCTTCTCCCCTAACCTCTGAAGGGCTGGGCACAAACCGACCCGAACGAACGCCCAGCCCTACTTCTCTCCAAAGAAAGAAAACAGAAAATATTGGTTAAACCCTCCTTCAGCCGTCATTTATTTTACTGATGATCAGGTGATTAACAAGCTCAACTTGAACCCGCAAGGCCATTCTTAATTAAGCAGGCAGACAATTGCTTCGCAAGCAGGAAGAAACAATTCAAGAAACATGGAAGGTCCTCACTCTCAGTACCCTCCTCAATCTACAACAGAGCAAATGATTTAGAGATACAAACCCATTTGGCGATTTCTCTTGATCTCTAATCTTGCCTTCGGAGGTCTGTCAGTATCCACAGATTTATTTTTCTATTTCTAGCATTTCTCACACAAAAATGTGACCAAAAAAATGAGGAAACGCACTCTCTGTTACTATTTTGGGTTTTGCTTCCTGGGCATTTTGCGTTGTTTGGAATGTTAGTCATGATTTTGTTTCTGGGTTTTGGGTTTTGCTGGTGATGAAAGTATTTGTTCAAAAAATGCCTTTTTTTTCGTGTCTGCATCATTTGTGCTTTCGTTTGTTTCTGTCATTAGCTTACTTCTCATACTGTGGAAAATTATGTTGTTTAAAGACATGAGCATTGGTATTAAAGAATTGGAAATTATGCACAAAACCCTTGTAAAAACTCAAACTGAAAGAGACGTCATGAAAGAGTTATTGAACATCAACATTATTCCTTTATTATTCCATGTTAACCGGATAGCTTTTTCAGGAACTATTGAAATGGTTAAATAGATTTTGACGCTTTAGATTTGACTTTGTTCTAGTTGTATGTTGTTTTTGAGTTCCATTGCAATGCATGCAGGCTATTCTGGAGAATCGATATTTTTCTAGATATTGAATTGAAGATTAATTAGTATTAATGATATTTATATATTGTAAGCCTTGGAGAAGTGCAGCATTTGAGTGTGGTGGTTTTGATGATCTAATTATTTAATTAATTATTTTGCTTGTATTGATGATAGCATGATCTTACAATAGCTCAAAATATGTTGATGAAGTAGTCATTTGGCTTAATGCTGCCTAGGCTGTCGGACTTGCAGCTGAGTTCTAATACTTTTGCTTTTGTGACCATTGCTATTAGTATAGTCATTTTAAGAAATGCTGAAATAGTTTTATCAAATTTCTAGGAAATAGACTAGAGATGTGCAATCATCCGTCTGTACTTTGACACGAGCCTATCTATTCAATGTCTCCTCCTTCCATAGGAGATTTCTGATTGAAAAATCAGTAACACTTGTGAAGTTTAATTTCTGCAACATTAGGTTGAGATGGATTTGATATACATGACTGGATGATTTAGAAGATTCATACTTCACAGGAAAAATGCATCCCAGATTTTAGTGACTTGATCATACGAAATCCTTATGAAGTTAAAATGTTTGCTTGCTACCACGCAGCTTACATATTTGCGAAAGCAAGAACGAAAAACCTGAGCATAAGGAATGGCAACAAAGTTGAAAAGGCAGACCTACAGCAGCCAAAGGAAGATAAAAAAGCTTCAGAAGAAGCTTAAATGGAATTGGATCCAACAGCAGATATATTGATTGCAGATACCCCATTTACACCACCAACTCTTCCGGAAGTCAAAGAACCCATACCTGAACATCGGCAACGGGAGCTTTTCCAATGGATGTTGGAAGAAAAAAGAAAAGTTAAACCCAAGGATCGCGAAGAGAAGAAAAGACTAGACGAAGAAAGGGCTGTGCTCAAACAATTCATTCTTGCAGATTCTATTCCAAGTCTTTAATTGATGGTTATGATTTATCTGATGAAAGATAGAGTAGAAAGGACAGATTTTGCTCTAGTTAACAAAGTTCACAGGCAGAAGCTTTAGAATATCAATGGATAGCAGATGACTTTACGTTCTTCTTGGACATTTTTGGCTTTGGCTCCTTGAAGGTGGAAGTTTCATGAACAGACACAATTGTTCGTCTCAATGCAGGAAAACTGGTGTCAGTTTGGCGATTATGTGTGACACAATATTGTGTTCTTGTTTTGATAGGCACAAAAACTACATTCCTAACATGTGAAATTAGGCACACTGATTATCATTTGATGATTGATTCAGGTACTCATTCTTTTCCAAAGTGAAACAACTATGCTGAGTAGTGAATCTGGACCAGATGTTATTACATTGCTCTTTCAATTATAACTGCATGAAGCTATATTTTACATTTCACAGCAGAAGTCAGCATGTATCTCTTATGAGTGAAGCTGCTGAGAAAAATGCTGGCATCAATGTCACTGATTTACTCACTTTTACATAGTTCTCAAGAGTTCTCCAAGAAGCATCAGATTGGATTGAACCATATTTCGGCACAACGGACATGAATAAGCATATTGAAATTACCAATGGCCTTATGGTTTATTGGTACTAAAATCGTCTCCAGCACTATAAGATCATGAGTTCATTTTCTGGTGGGGCAGATAAAATAAGTTTATTGAAATGTGGCCATAAATACAAAATTGTTACTACAACATTCAAAATAATGACTTGAATCAACCATTTTGAAACCTTTTACAGCATCTTTCTTTCTGTTTATATGCAATGTCTTGGAAACTTGAGAGGGCAACAAGTCTCAACAATTATTTGAGTGTGTATTAAAGACAAATGTAGAGATTTGTCTACTTATCAATATAGATGGCTATTATTGAATTGTGGAAGTTATGAGGACCCCACTATTCTAACTTGCTTGAAGTCCAACCACACACACAGGCACTTTTGTATCCAATCCATTTTCGTTTCCAATTCTCAAGGATGCTTTACCTAGAAACACACTTACTTGATTCAATCTGTTTAGATTTTCAGACTCAACCAACTTCCAATTACTAGCTAATAAGCAATGCCAGGGATCATCCAAGTTTCAGGTACTAAAGAACCATGTTTTTTCATTTCTAGTTAAAGATTGATTGTGTTATTTAGATACTAATGTTGTTTACTGTTTCATTTGATTGCAACAGTTCTGAGTTTTATTGGTTCTCAGTCATCATCACCAACTCCTCAGATGTCCATTAAAGGTATTCATTGACCACTTATTTGATTCCTGATGAAACTGTCTTGCATTTCTCTATAAGAAGATGAATTACAGTCACAGATATCCATTAAAGGTATTGATTGACCTTAATGTTTTCCATTATGCAGTTTCCATGGGGAAAAGAGAGTATCAAACTTGGGACAAAGGGGACTTCTCATTGTATGTTTTCAAATTATGGTTTGTGTTCCTTCTGATTAATTAATTTACATGTTCACAACTTGAGGAGTTTTGATTTGGTGCAGCCCTGTAACGACCCTTCGCGACAGTTTGATAGTCACCCTTCTGGATTCAGAGGGAAATGAATTATCACGTGCAGGTATTGCCATTTTTGCTTGCATATATCAAGTGCATTTGAATCTTACTTTGAATTGTGACTTTGTATCTGATTTTAGTGTACTGTGATTATCTGATGGTAGGCCTGGAAACCAGATTAGTAATTGAGAAAGGAACTTGGGAAGAAACGTTTTCTCTGGAAGGAGGTGGACAGGCGCATATGAAGTTGCAGTTCTTGCTAAACGAAGAAGACCGCCAACGAATTTGTACCATGGTACTGTCTTTCTGTTCTGTTGTTATTCTTTTTTTAGTAATTTTTTGATAAGTCATTTTTTTTCTTTTAGAAATCGAATTTGCGACTTCTTAGTATTAGAGACAACTCTAGTACCAATAATCTACATGCCCAATGGTTCTCTTTTTTCCAATCTTCCTTGTTGGTTGCTATCTGTGTTCTGCCTCCCTACATTTGCTAAGGTTGTAAAACTTGTCTGTTAAATGAAAGCAGTAGTTTACTGGACATGAGGACCTTGTTCAGTGACTTTTTTTGTTGATCATAGCTATTATTTATTGTTATTATAAAAAATTAAAATAATCACAAAATAAAAAGAACTAATAAAATAATATTACATAAATTGAGATTACAATTTTATTCAAACGTGTTGGAAAGTTAATTAAAGATGATGTTTATTCGACTTGTGTTTATTTTCTCATTAATTTTGTAATTAAAAAAACTTACTACTGTATTTGCACCATTATAGTACAATACACATAAAGCTTAACCCTTCCTCTACAAGTCAACCTTTTGTAGACATAAAGCACCATTAGAGGTAATTTAGACTTTTTCTTTTCTGGTTTTTCACATTCATACTTTTTATAGATAGTATAGATTAGAGGAGAAAAACTTTCTTTCCATATTCTTATGCAAAGTTGATGGTAAAGCTTCTCTGCAGAGAGAAACCGCATTGCGAAAGAAACACGAAGAACTTGTCAACAGCAAAACTAGAAGTCCAGAATACAGTACCAAACCTGGCAGTGATGTTGTATCATCCAGCCACCGCAACCATGAGGTCTCAGGTTTGCTCTGGCTCATTTAATAAAACAAAACCATATAAAACTATGTGTTTTGTGATTTCATACTGATTATTGCTGAGAGGTTTTGCCTTGATTATGCCTTCTTGGTCTTCTCAAGACCCTGAGAAAAGTAGTCTTCAAGGTAAACTGGATCAAGCTGGTCTGACATCCCCAAAGGGAAAATCTGGTGCTGACAACAGACAAAGAACTCATTCAGTAGAAAAGCAAATGAACCCAGTTAAGGATTAGAAACATTGCATATGAACATTAATTTTCTTTCATGGGAGGATGTATCAAGAAGTACATTTAAGTTTCCAATGACATTATCCCCATTTTAGAATGATAAAGATAGATATGAGCACATTTCGTCCACCAGTCCTGCATCAGAAGGATTGATGTGCAGCCCAAGAAAGTAATGAGTGGGACTTTGAATGAGAAAGGTGCAGTTGGGGCATTTCGCCTTAATAGTCCGTCGCAAAAAGTTTTTCCAGAAGAAGCTTCATATGTCGGAAGCTCAGGATCAGTAGCTGCTGCAAAAGGTAAAGTTTCCTTAAAACATGGCGATAGAGCTACTGATCCAGGAAATCAAAGAGCTGAACAGAAACATCCAAGCAAAGTAAGAAACATGATAAGTGCCTTTGAATGTAGTCACAATCAGGTAATTTTGATTGCTTATATCAACATTCTCAGCGCGTCGTTATCTAATAAACTGTGTTTTATGAAATTAAAATCAGAAAATATCATGTTGTGGCAGGATATGAGACCTAAAACAAGGCCAGTGCCAATAAAATCTCAGTCAAGCAAAACAGGAGGGGACTCTACTCTTGAAGGTTCATACTCTGATAGACTTGAGGCTGAAAAAATAAAATCAGGAGATTCAATTTCGTGGACAGTTAAGAATAATCCTGATGCAGGGAATGTGAGACTGCCTCCAATGCCTATTAGAGATAAAGAAGAGCTATTGGATTTAAGATCTTCACAGATTCAAACTAAAGGAAATAATGTTGATTTGAAGGATAGAGTCAAAGTTTTGCATAAAGAACTTAATGTATCAGAAGACAAGATGACTTCTGAACATTCTGCAAGATCCTCCATGGGTGAAAGAGCTTCTGTTTCCGGAAGAGTGCATTATGAGCAATTAGGAAAGCATAGCAACTTATTCACCAGGAAACAACATTCTGGCAGTCATTTTGTCATAAAAATTAATAAGAGTGGATCTCAGGAAAATGTTTCACAAAATCTAGAAATTCAAGGATCTTGCACAGATGAGCTATATTCCTCGGAGCATTCAGGCACCTGGTTTTTCCCTGCCGAAGGAAAACAATTTTGTATCACAACTGGAAACAAACAACTTATGAACCTTACAGAAAGTTGCCAAGCTGCGGCAAAAAGCTTACCTGGAACGGTGAGCTCCTTTGTGGGAAACTTGAAAGAGGTATTGACACTTTAATAAAGTAAATTTCACAGTAGCTTAATCGTTTTGTGGATGACTAGCTTGGATTTTCCGGGTTCATTTCTGATAGCAAGGAAACAAGTGTGCCATACCAGTCCCAGGCGATGTCATTCCACTTGATACAGCATTGGATGCCTGCATAAATATTTCCATGACCTCTGATACAATAGTTTTATAATGTGTATTACAGGTTTTTGACTGGACAAGAATAGATGTATTTTCTTTCAGGATTTTTCACTAAAATAAGATTATTTGCTATTACTGTTTTGCAGTCTATTGAGCATGTTTCGAATGGCGTTGAATCGAGAAAAGTGGAGAACTCCTGTCAAAGACGGATAAATCCAGAAACAGACGGGTCACCAGAAGCCGAAAATCATCCAGGATTGCTTGGACAGGTTTGCATCCTCGTGACTTCTGATACCTGATCATTATTGTTTTAACAATTTTAGAGTTCTTCTATCAAAGAATCTTTACATCTGAACTCAGTCATTGCAGTGGAAGTCTACTCCTCTTTTCTATCAGAATGTTTCCTCCTCATCTGCTGCTGAGACCATCTGCTCCTTACTTCGATGTCTCCTTATTTCTCCATCTGAAAAAAGGAAAACAAAACAAAGATTATGATAGTTTTTAGTGGAAAAAATTGTTGATATCTTCTCTTCTTACGCAGGTGATGAAATTTGCAATCATCGTTGGATTTGCAACACTTGTTTTTTTCACCAGACAAAGATCACCAGGTACCTAAGAATTTTGTTTTGTATATTCCTATATTTTGGTATCTCTAAACTCTGGAGAATTTCCATTTTAGTTAATGATTTCTGAGTTCCATTTCGATTGTTTAGATCCAAAGAAGGCAAAAGGGGCTAAAAGTACAGAGTAACCCTCCTATTCTTAATGGTGCACATAATCTGTTACCTCTAAAACCTTGAAAATACGATGATTATAAAAAAAAGGAATGGAGTTCATAAAAATCGTACTCGCAAAGAGACCTCCCTGAAGTCCTGGAGCGGATTAAACAAGAATCTGTCGCCAAAAGAAAAGCAGTTGGTTCTCTCATTGACAGAAAGAAGATGATAAGCAATGACTTTTACGCCAACTCCTGGTTCAAATGTTATAGGAAACAACTATCAAAAAAAGAAGTTGATGATTTAAGGAAAACCTAAAATTGTGGGCAGATAGTGCGTCAGAATTTAGTATCCAACTGTAATTTTGTTCTTATGTCCAAAATTTTATTAAATGCTTCTGATACTACAGTGCTTGAATATAATGCTTCATAGCAGGCTTCAGAATTATCTGTTGTTGAACAACTGTCTAGTCTCCATCGACCAAACCACATAGGTCTGTTCATCTGAAGCTGAAAACAAGCAGGCCATTGTTAACATACTTCTACTTCGATCCATTAACCTTAGTCGCTGCAACAAGCAAGGCCAACATTGCTCAGTCACAATGACCAGGCTGCATGAAAATCTGTAACGTTCATGTGTTCTGGAATTCGCCAAATAAACAAGTCTTATAGTCTAATATTTTGCAGTGTTTTAAATTTCTGGCTGTACCAGGAAAAGACAATGAATTGAAAACTAACCACTAAAAATATACCATTAAGCAATTTCTGATAGAAATATCCAACGCGTATGGTCATCAAATACAACAGGTAAAATGCAACTAATCATATCGGAAGGAAGTGAAATATTAGAAGTTAAAAATGGAAAAAAACCGGTAATGCTCTAATCCTCACTCCTCAAGAAAACAAATAATTTTATCAGCATGCTTAAAAGCAACAATAAAAATAACTAAAATATTTGCAGCAAAGTATCAGAAATCGACTAGATGGAACCTTAATATAATCTTTTGACAGCATTTTAAGTTTGACTGAAGACGGAAAAATCGCTTCACAAAAAAGACCAACCAATTGCAAAGTAATCACTAAAAATAGAACATTAAACGATTCTGATTATTATTCTCAAACCTAAGGAAGTAAAATTCATCAAAATAGTGCCAACTCACACAAACTGGGATGACAAACCCAAGTCCCAAGAAAACAATGCCATTCAAATAAACTGCCAAAAGGGAAAAAAAAAATACAGCAAAGCAAGCGCAAACCATTGAAATTATAATGTTTTTGAGACACCGCAGAAACCACAAGGACAAGAAAATCGCTTACAAAAATACAAATGAATCACAAATTAATCACTAAACTTGACCAATAAACAGTTTTTGATATAAGGATTCTCCAACCTAAGTAAAATTAATCAAAATACTGCAGTTCACAAACCACAAAAACAAAATATAGAAAGAGCCAATGCAGATGATTGAAATTACAAAGAAACAAACCTAGTGTAAATGAGTAACACAAATATGAATTAATTTTGGATCCCCTTGGACATTGCAAGGCCTTAAGCACTAGGATTAGTATAGCCATTTAAGCAACAATCAACCATCTTTTTTTTTTCAAGAATAAAAAGGCACTTATTGAGATGGGAAGGGACATGAGAAAGACAAAACAAATCTTCTCTTCATCAGCCTGTAAAAGCAGGCAGTTGAAAAAAAATACTGTCGCCGACAATTTGGGTGAGCAACTTGGCAAAAATAGTGCTTCACTGTCTAACAAGCTACACATATGTGAACTTATCTTTTCCTCCATGTTGTGTTTCCAGAACAATGAGGCAACTGTTACCAGGGGGAGGGACATAACAGTGGAGGAACACATAAGAGAGAACAAATCACTTCTTGATTAAACTACGACAACATTCAAAAACCAAATCGCCGCAGACAAATTGTTTGAGCAAAACTTCACACAAATACACATTTGTCTTTGTTTCCTTCCCCATAGGAGCACCTGAAGCACGAAATTGTCTTATTGTAGCTCATTAGCAACAAGCCACTATTTTTTTATATGTTTCCAAATTTGTAAGGCAATTACTGAGATAGGGAGGCACCTGAGAAAGAGAGCACATGTTCTCCTGATTGATAGACAACACAAAAATAATATTGCTGCAGACAATTCGTTTAACTTAGCAACTAATAGTTTCTTTATTGTCCAAGAAGAAGCTACAAATACGAATTTATCTTGATTTCAATCAACATTATAGGACAATAAGCATAGCATTAGTGCACCCCATTAAGCAACAATCCATCTTTCCTTCAAAGACCAACTTATCTCAGTTTCTTGCCATACGTAGATTGAGCATCCATTAGATAACACAACCACCAACATTCTTTTATTTTTTTAGAATAAGAAGACAATTGTATACCAGAATAAAAAGGAACCAATCGGGAGGAAAGAGACCAGAGCAATATAAATGAAAAATCAACAACTATTTGCTCTTTGATGTGTACCAGGAATCAAGTACAGAAACCATTATAATATTTAAACCTGATGCCAGCTTCAATTCAATAAAAATGCACAATGCACATATCGTGTAGGCATGAACAAGCCAAGAAAACAATATCACTCAGAAATTGCAAAAATAAAGTCAATGCAGACGATTGAAAATATAAAGAGAGCTGCACACATAGCACGCAGTTCAATGAATATTAAGCCACCATTATTTTTGTTCCAAAATAATTAGGTAACTAGGAAAAATAGAAACAGGACAAAGTTCATATTTATTAGCCAACAAAATAAACAGATGAGAAACAATTTACCACCAGCAAACTCAGCTACGTAGCAGCTAGAGATAATCTTTGCTATTTAACAAGAGGATATGAAATACGAATTTAACTCAATACCCTTTCAAATGGAGCATGATAATTTTATTTTTTTTTGCAAAGGACTGATTCTAGTCACCCCAAATACTGAGGCACCTATTAGGAGGGGAGGCACATGAGATATGAGGGGGTCAGAACATCAAATAAACCTCGCAAAAGTTGACCCATGAAAAACCAATTCGTTTGAACAGCCTTGCTGTATAAGACATCAAGTAAATATGAACCTATTTCCATCCACATTGTAGTGCATTAAGCACTAGCATAACCTCATAAATCAACAATCCATCAATTTCTTTTTAGGTTTCTGGAATAGAAAGTCAACTTTCTAGAGAATAAATCTTTTAAACATACAGATGAAAAGTGATGTACTCAACTATGTATTTGAGAGACTAAAGATTGAGCAATCATCAATTTTGGCTCACAATATGGCATCAGAGGAGGAACAAGAGAAATAATGAACTCTACATTATCAACCTATATAATAGGCAACACCTCAATTCACAATAAGGCATATTCAAACCTATAAAATAGGCAACACCTCAATTCACAGTAAGTCATAAGAGGAGGAACAAGAGAGAGAGAATGTCAACATTATAAGCATTTAAAATTGGCACATGATAAAATAGACAACACCGTCAATTTCTTTCGTTGTCACATCTTATGTCTATTTCCTTCCACAATATAGTGCACTAAGCAACAATGTAGACCATTAGCTACCAATATCTTTTTTTTCTTTTTCCCAAAACAAGAAGGCAACAACATGAGGCGGATAAGCCACCAGAGGACAAATCTCATATTAATTATTAGCCCACAAAAAGGTAGATGAAAGGCAGGGACAATTCACTTGAGCAACTAAGCCAAGAGGGTTTAGCCGTAATAACCTACACAGACACAAATTTATCAACTTCCTATGTAAGTTGGGCACAAATATAAACCATCGAACAACAAGCCACTTTCTTTGTGTCATATTCAAGGGAGAGGCAAATGGAAGAGAACAGATCTCTTCATGAGCAATATGTATCTATCTTGCTTTCATTCCATATTGTAGTACTGCATTAAACACTATATTGCCTCATTAAAACAGTATGTCAAGAATTTCAGGCTATCAATACGAAGGCAACAATTGAGAGAGAAGGGACTGGAGGAAGAGAACAATTCTCTTACTAATTTGCCTACAAACAAGAAGACAAAACCCACAACAATTTGATTGAGCTTGAGACAATAAAGATAGTACTTGACCTTTTCATAGGCAACATAAATACACAGCAATTTGATTGAGCATTTGCCACAAAATGATAAACAGCACAAATACAATACATTGGTTCCCTTTGAAGGTTAGACAGTAGAATAGGCTATCAAATAACGTGCACTTTTGTCTAACAATAAGGCATCAGAGGAGGAGCAAGAGAGAGAACAGATCTCTACATAATCAATGTTTAAAAAGAACAGCTTGCCACATAAAAATAAGGAAACACCATAACTAGTTTCAGCCACTTAAATATAAGCTTGTCGATTAATAGGGGCTATATAAAGAACGAACTTATCATACTTCCTCATTATAGTTCATTATGAACTAGTATAGTATAAGCTCATTACAAAATAAGCCACCAACATTCCTTCCATTGTTGTTTCCAGAATAAGAAGGCAACTGTTAACGGTTAAACAGAACAAAAAGGCCACAACATGAGATGAGGGTCGAGGGAGGAACCAGCCACATAGAGCGAACCTCTTACTGATTAGCCCAACAAAAGGCATTTTTTTTATTTATTTATTTCCACAATAAGAAGGCAACAATTAACAACAGTAGAAAAGGCAACATCAAATGAGGGGGGGGGGGGAACAAGACAGAGAGCAAATCTCTTATTAAATTGCCCCATAAAAAGGCATTTTCCATATTTATTTACATAAAAAGAAGGCAACGATTCACTGAAATAAGAAAAGCAACAGCAAGAGATGGGAAAGGGGCCCGACAGAGAGATCAAAATCTCTTATTGATTGAAGGTTAGCTGTGTGGTAGGCTACACAAATAAAAATTCATCAGTCTGCGTTGAGATTTAGGCACTTGTATAGTCCATCACACAACCATCACCATCTTTGTTACATCAGGGGAGGGACTAGAAAAAATGACAAATCTCTTGTTAATTAGCCTATAAAAGGCAGATGAAGACAATTTGTTCGAGCAATATGACTACGAACTTATCATACTTCCCTGTTATAGTTCACTATGAACTAGAATACAATAAATCCATTAAACAATAAGCCACCAACAATTTTCCAAAGCCTATTTTCAGATTAAGAACGCAACAAAATTAACCAGAACAAAACTAGGCATGCTAAGGATTAGTAATCCTTTTTAAAAATCAAATGGATTCGGTCTTATACATGAGTGAGGAAGGCAATCAAAAAAGAAACAACTTTCTTTCTTTTATCACTTAGAAGCCGTGCGAGATGAAAGTCTCATGCACAGTTTTGAATGAGAGCAAGAAGTGAGGAATCCTCTTTTCGACTCTGACCCTCCCACTCCAGTCGCTGCTTTTCTTTCTGTTACTTCAAAAGTAGCTGCTTCAGCTTCCATTTTTATTTTTCATCAAACGAATGGCATCCGCTTTACCAATTAGCCCATAAAAAGGTATTTTATTTTTCTATTTCCACAATAAGAAGGCAACGATTCACTGATGTATTAGAAGGCAACAACATGAGATGGGGGAGGGACCAAAAAAATAGAGCAAATCTCTTATTAATTAGCCCATAAAAAGGCATTTTCTCTCTATTGTGATAATAAGAAGGCAACGATTCACTGATATATTAGAAGGCAACAGCATGAGGTGGGAGAGGGACCGGCAAAGAGAAATCTCCAATTGATGTTGATTAAAGGTAAGGCATAGCTATGTTGTAGGCTACACAAATAAGAATTTATGAGTTTGATTTGAGATTTAGGGACTAGTATAGCCCTTCACACAGATCTCTTCCCGATTAAGGGTTTGATTTAACTGTGTAATAGGCTACACAAACACGAATACATCAGTTCTGCTTTGAGTTTTAGGCACTAGTATAAGCCCATCACACAAGAAGTCACTATCTTTATATCATCAGGGGAGGGACCAGAAATATGCAACGAATTTCTTATTAATTTTCCTTCTCCATTTCTATAACAAGAAGGGAATGAATGATCCACTGAAATAATAAAAAGGCAACAACGTGAGATTGGGGGAGGGACCAGCAAAGATAACAAATCTCTTATTGATATTGATTAAAGGTAGGGCTCAGTTGTGTGATAGGCATTAGTTCTGCTTTGAGATTTAGGCACCAGTATGTCAATTCTGCTTTGAGATTTAGGCACAATTATAGCCCATCACACAACAAGCCACTATCTTCGTCTCATCCGGGGAGGGACCAGAAATAGGCAACGGATTTCTTATTAATTAGCCTATAAAAAGGCCAATAAAAAAGGGGACAACACAGCCACGATAGATATGGCTTAGCTGTTGAATAAGCTAAGCAAATAAGAATTTATCAGTTCCCTTAAAGGGTTAGGCACCAGTATTCCTTTTTGTAGAGCATCAAAGCACTGTTTTTCGATTTTTACTCCGAATACAACCCGCAAAGACCGCAATTTCGAATAAAAAATCTAAGAAAACCAAAAATTTTAATTGATCAGTTAAAAAACAGGGATGGAAACCCCAATGTTCATAGTTAAAAAAAGAAATCATAATTTTGTTTGTTAAAACAAAAATCTTGAGCACCAGGACCAGACTTTCATGTTTTACTCCGAATCCAGCACATAAAGAAACAAAAACCTTGGAGATTTTAAAAGAATGCAGGGATTCAAAACCCTAATTTTAATCTGTTTAAAGCACCAGAAAAGAAGGCACAATCTGTGTCTCAAAATCTGGGGCCGAACAATATGGTTTTATCTGCCTGTTAAGACAGGGTTACCCGGGCCATCGAAATTCTTACTCCGAATACCCACACAGATAATGGAAGACAAAGACCGCAACTTCATGAAAACCTTATTTTGATTGATCGATCAATATACAAAACCAGAAACCCCAATTTTTGATATGCTAAAAAAAAAAGGCGTACCGTCAGTTGAAATAAGACCGCGATTTCAAAACCTTAAATTTCACAAAACCAGAAGAAGAAGAAAACAAGAAGATAAAATCCCTAATTTGTGAGAGAACAATAAAAACATGAACAGAACCCCAAATTTTTTATATGTTAAAAAACCGAGAGACATAAATTCGATCAGTTGAAGCAAGACCGCGGTTTCAAATCAGAAATCTGAAGAAATCCTAAATTTGAAGAAAACTAGAAGATGAGAAACAAGCTTTGAAACAAGAAGACGAAATACCCTCGTTTGATTTTACAGGTATCAAGTATTTCAAAATCATCCTCATCCAGTGTCCAAACAGAAAAAAGAAAATGAAGCTGATGAAAACTGAGAGAAGTTGCAATCAACAAATTATGATAATTTCTCGAGCAGCAGCAAACAATATTTCCCAAAAAACTAAGATTAAAAACAGATAATATTTCCTGAAAAGCTAAGATAAAAATTATATTTATTGAAAAGCTATCTAGGGTCTCATATTATGAAAAATGCAAAATAAATGCAGCAAGCACACCTTAATCTAACCTTATATTTACTTCAGAGTGAGGGTTGCAGTGTGTCAAAGCATGTGATAATTTCTGATCAGCCTGCCAACAAATAAATATGAACCTAATGAACAAATACTAAATTCAGAAACTCAAATTTCAATTCCTTAACTTTAACACGCATATGACAAAACCATCATCCATTCGTTAGGCTCCTTATTGAGCGAACATATTTAATGGAAAATAGAACACTTTCCAGAAGTCCTAGCTAATTATTTTCAGGCCAACTATGGTTGTTCAAGGACTCTTTTCTGCATTACATCAGATATCAAGGATAGCTTCAAAAATTCAAGGAATTTAGGTCAAATTCATGCACTGAATAATGAGACAAAATTAACCAACTATTGGGCTCAAAATAAGATTACAAAAACAATTAAATCTATTTCAGATGAACCTAATTAGTAAACTGATAGATCTTAGAATTAGAGTTAAAAATATTAGTGCATATTGTATTAATATCTGCATTAGTGGAGGAATATTCTGTATGCACAGACTATATAGTGAGGGGCGGTGAAAGCAAAGGGATCAATCTGTTGAGTACAATTCTGTTATTGTGAGTGGATTAAGGGAGAGAAGGCAGCCTCTCGAAAGCTGCTGGCATTATCTGTTTGTTATCAATTATCATCATTCAATAAACACCATTTTCTTATTCCTCTCTATTTTACATTCTTTCTTTCTTGTTTTGCTTAACACTCTGCAGATTGATAGGTGATCCTATCATAAACATGGTCTAGATAAAGAGCATCTACTATCTCTTCATTTAAAAATTATTGCTTTTGAAGGCAAAATTCAAACCCAAGGCTTAGTATCCACTTTTCAACAGCAAATCCAGGTCTACGATTATTTGAGATCAATAAAATACTTGCAGCAAGAAAATTACCATTGACTACTTCCAAACGGCCTGTATAATACATGTAGGTAACCTGAAAAAACATTGAATAACCATCAGAACTTCTGCACAATAAATTTACAAAAGTTAATTGCAAGTGAAACAGGACTACAGGAGGGAATTAAACTTGCATCATTAAACAATTTCTAACCTTATCTCGTCTAGGAAATTCCTCAAAATCAAATATCCGAGCAGTTTCAATGCTTCTTATAACACTTGGGCAAATGTACCAAGCTGCATGTCAGTAGTAAATGTTAGATTTCTTAAGGAAGCTTATTGAACTTCATGTCTTACTTAATAACATATAAGAAAATGCAAAGAGAGGGGACAGTAATACCTTAAAGTAGATCTTAAACAACTGACAAGTCACATACAATGCTCCCACTCGTTTTGGTCCTTTTCCCTACAAATTTAAATCCCTCTCAAATGCTTGGCATGCATTGGGAAAACACTCGCACAAATGGGGAACCATAGGTAGGGAGAAACATACAGCAAGGACACCAAACACTTTCATGAGAAATGAACCAGCCGCTTTCAGTTTCTCTGGAGACTTCCCATTCGAAGCCAATTCCCTATCTGCCTGCCATACATCAGATAACATCATAAAACCATTCTCACAAAAGACTACACATCTAAACTGCAAACCTTCTAGGCTCACTCAGAATTAGCATCCAATTCCATTTCCCTAATTAATTCAACATTTGAAATTAATTCCTCCAAAATACCAAAAATAAATCACAAAACCACATTATCATCACAAATCCTATTAAATTCCACTACATTATCAAACACAATAGTAAAGAAAAAAACAAATTCACTAGTTTCCTTTGAAACACCAACAAATAAATCAAAAAAAGTAAAATTATTATCACTTCATTATAAAGCACGAGTAAAACAAACAAGGAAAAGAAACCGTAATTCTAAGCAAACCAAAAAAGTTAAATTTCAATCCATACCTGCTCAGCAAAAACTCTAATTTCATAAGCAATAACATACAAAGCCTCCAAAGCCCACGCTGATTCCCAATTCCGAAACTCCTGAACAAACGCACTTCTCCACAAAAACCAATCAACAAATTAACAAATCAATCAAAAACAAAAAAGCACACACAGATGGGCAGAAGCGTAAATCGACAAACTTGGCAGCTCTCTCGAAGGCGTGGT
>CAODLS010451735.1:0-10228 GCA_948243855.1 Flueggea neowawraea | reverse complement strand
ACATCTACATAATTGTTGTTGTTTTGGTTGCAAACGGTTTCGAAATGAATTTCGAAACTGCTATTTTGTATCTAGCGTGTATACGAACATATACTTATATCTGCGTGCGGTATTTTCAAATGTTTTCAAAACAGTCTTTGTAAGGCACGTCTGAGGCACTCTGGAGTGTCATTTTCTCACTAGGGATCTTATCCTTTTCTTCTTGTGTTTTCTCTTGTATTCCTATTTGTAGGTGATTTTGGTTGATTGCGGTTTATCAGCATTCAATACCTGATGAGGTATTTTGCAGTTTCAGTTAGTGCCCTTTTGTTCGGACTCAGTAGATTTGTTTTAGTAGGTGCTCCACACCGGTATAGCTGTGAATGTTTGACTATGTAAACTTATTTGGTACTTAAAGGTGAATCCTAATTTGATAATAATTTTATTATTATTATGAAAATTTACGTATTAAGAATGTATTTCTATTTTTATTAATAACGTTTGAAATGCTTTAGTATTGTTTCAAATAAAATTGGTTTTAGTTCTGTTCTCCGAGGCTTTTTCGAGATTGGTCGGGCTCTCATAGACATTTTGTCTCGTACGCCGGTCATGGTCCAAAAACAGGTCATGACACCATCTCTAGATATATAGGCTGTGTCTCCCAAAAAAAATTATATGTTTTTTATGTGCTCAGATTTGCCATGTAATCTGGACTAATTAATAGATCGAAAATCCTAAAAATTGGTTTATGTGAGATATGGATTCATCACTAATGATATTTAGATATATCAATAATAATATCAGTATTATTTGACTACTTGGTTTGTTTTCTTATTAAACGTTATTTCTATAGTTTGTTTAACGCTAATTATATTTATGTAATTATCCTTCTACTACGTATAGTTTGTTTTTATGCTCTGTTTGACGTAGGAAACCCTAGTTACGGAGAAATGTAGCCTAATGCTTCGTGAAGACCTAGTTACTAGGGTAAGTGGTAACTTGTGTGTTCGACTAAACACACAGATAGTCACTTAGGAAATTGTCAGGGGTAGTAGGCCACATCCGATAATCAGTTAGGAAAATATCAGCTGGTAAGAGTCCACATCAGATAGTTAGCTAGGAATTGTCAAGTGGCGACAATCCACATCTCTCATTTTGATTTTTGTTAGATTCTGGTCCTACGTCTGATTTTCTGATAATATTTGGACTTAATATTTTTTTTGTTTATGCTCTGAATCAGTAAGCTTGTGTTATTTCTCATTCCCCAATAATATATTGTATTATAGTTTGGCGGTGTATATCTTGTTGGAGCCTATGGACTGTAATGCTCGCTGATATACCTTTGATTAGTTTTGTCTGATTCATTTTTGAGACCTTTAGGGTGACGGAGTACCGTTTAAGCCCCTGAGGCTATCATCTGTTAGCCCTTTTGAGTTGGGTATTGTTTTGGCTCTTAAGGATGATAGTCTATTTCTAATCTGATCTTGTCAGTGCGATTCCAATATAATACATGTTTATGATTAGGGACTCTTGATGGTAAGATAGAAGTATAAAGAATTATGTATAATCTGTATATTATGAATTTGTATGTAGGCATGTAGTATGCTTTGTCTGTCTTCCGATATATTAACTATTCTATATGGCTATATATTATTTGCTATCTGTGTGAAATGAATTTTGAGCATTATACTAGTATATAGGGAAAAATCCACTGCGGTCCTCGAGATTTGACCATATCTCTCGTGCGGTCCTTCAGTTTTCAAAATTAGCCTTTTTGATCCCTCAGACCATCATCGTTAGTAAAATATAACATGTCACGTGAGATTTTCTGACGTGGCACATAGTGCCTACTAATTTGAAAAACTTAATGACAAAAAACCATTTTCTCTCATCTCTTTCATTCCCTTCCCACCACCACATTCCCACCATAACATCCTACACCACCAGAACCTCTAAACCTCATCCTCCACCCTCAGAACAAAAAATTAATTAAAACAAAGAAATCAAAACTTCAATTGCATGAACGTGAAATCAAAACTTTAATTACTACCTAAAACTATCGGACTCGACTCCACTTAACCACTACCACTACTAAACAAACACCAAACAGTCCGCCTCCACAAAAATCGCCACTCTCACCACTCCAAACCCAGAAAGTCGCCACCTTTCCATCCCTAAACCTCCAAACCGTCACTACCTTCTTCCCTCCAAAATAGTCACCTCTGTCCACTGTTGTCTTGTCACCACTCAAACCATTCACCACTACCAATACCACCACTGCTTCCACCATCAAATTCGATGCCTTTTGCACCTCAACCCATCATAAAACCGTCACCTGAAAACCCCAAATCGTCACCTCAACCACCATCCACCACAAAAAACTGCCATCCCATTTTCTCAAAACCCAAAACTGTTCCCACAATCAAAGCTGCTACCCTTTCACAAAAAGAAAAGAAAAAGAAAGAGAAAAGAGGCTGAAGGAAGGAGAGTTGTAGCTCTAGTAGTCTCCTCTAGGTGCCTCTGTCGGAGAAAGGAGTCATCGAAGCTCTATCTCTCACCATCGATGTCGTTGTTTAGTTTCGACATCCATTGAACTGGTCAGATATGAGGACGATGGCTAAAAGAGAATCCACTAAGGTCATAGCAGAGTCAGCAGATAGGTAGGGGTGGGAGAAGGCAAGGTAGGAAAGGAGTTTGAAAGTATGATGGTAGAGTGGGTCAGTAGTGATAGCGAGTTAGAGGGAAAGAGTTAGGGTTTAGAGGAGAGAATAGATGGGGAAGTCATGATTTGGTAAGGTCAATAGAGGGTAAACTAGTCTTTTTTCTTTTTCTGTTAGGTGAAATTAACAGAGTTAAGAGTGATGGATCGAAAATGCTAGATTTTGAAAACTGAGGGACCGCACGAGAGATATGGTCAAACCTCAAGGATCGTGGTGGATTTTGCCCTAGTATGTATATGTGTGTATACTAAGATTATTTGATTATATACATGCATGTGGTATTTTTAAATATGTTTTCACAATGGTTTATGTGAGTCCTGGAGGCATTCTAGAGTGTTGTCCCTCACTGAGTTTTACTCACCCCTCCCTGTTGAGTTCGATTTTAATGATCATGAATGCAAAACATCCATAAAAGAAGTGCATAATATCTGATATGTGGTTACAAAGCACGTTATGCCTTTATTACGCACGTAGATCATGTGAAAATGGCATCAATGCCCGCTAATGATTCAAGAATGCGCGGATTTGATCTTGTGATTTCCCTATGGAAATCATCTTAGCACGCTAATGATTGCTAATGCTAGTTGTCGAGGATATACTTGAGATTCATCGAAGCTACAACAAAGTTCTCATGTTGAAGAAATGCTAATGATTCAAGAACGTCCGTTGATGAGTAAATGTGTCATTTTTAAAGGCGTTCAACAACGCACATTGTAGAACAGGAACGAGCATAGTCGTTGAAGTTGTTCGGATACTGACAAATTTGATACGCTCCTCGGGAAAGCAAATTTGAATATTCATTTGTATAAGGATGATTTCAGAATTAAAGGTGTGAACTTTGAGAATGTCAATGCACGTAGATGATGGAGGAACGCACGTAGCTGGTTATCTAGACAAAAGTGCATATTCTAGAACTAAGAACAGCACACGTAGATCACTCATCAAGGCACTCAGAAGGATCTATCAAGGCGCACAAATGAATGACAAAGCACGTTAATGAAAGTTTGGGCTACGACAAAGCACCTTATTGATCAACAAAGTGTGTTGATGAAAGTTTGGGCAAATGTGCATATATGACAAAGCACCTTATTGATGAACAAAGTGCGTTAATAAAAGTCTGGGTGAAATTGGATATTTTGGAACGAAGATCGATGCACGTAGATCATGCCATAAAGCACGTATATGACTATTAACGCACGTAGCACGGATAACAACGCACGTAAAAGGTTGTGACGTCTTTTAAATCAAAATTTTCTACTCTATCACAACGGCTTGAGGCTTCCAACAACTATTTTCTTAAGAGTGGCTATAAATAGACGTCTCCAACATCAGGAAAAAAAAAAGATGAAAGAGAGAAACCTTGGCTACACTTTGCTATCTTTATTTCTCATTTGTTCTTTCACGCTTTAGCATATACCCATTTGAGCTATTTACTTGCTATTACAATTATGGGTTAGTGTGAACCAAAATCTGTTATACTCTTAGGTTGAATTTGTAACAAGCGAAGTTATTTTCTTGGGGTAGATAGGTTTTCTTGTTGAGCCTTAGAAAAATAAGAGTGGTTGCTAGTGAGCCTTAAAAAACTAGAGGTGTAGGTTTTCTAGTTTGTTACCTGCAAAAACTAGATGTTTGGTTTGCTTGTTTTGTACTGAAAATAAGTGGTAACAGTTTTATAGTTGAGACCGCAAAAACTAATGTAACGATTTTCTTGTTAAGCCTGCAAAAACAAGGTGTAACTGTTTACTTGTTCATCCCATAAAAACAAGTTGTTGTAAACGGTTTCCCTCCACCCGAAAGTGAGGAAATTAGTTGATTGAAATTCTCTAAGGGATCTAGAGGAGTGGACATAGGTCAAGAATGACCGAATTACTATAAATCAGATTTGTGCTTTTTTCCCTTACTCTCTCTCTCTCTCTCTCACACGTGCTTTACATTTGCATTTGATTTATATTGTTGTGTCTGGATTGGATCTTTGGTATTAAGTTGCTTTTGTGTTTAACTTTAATTTTAATTTAAAAGAACTTTGTTATTTATTTTAGTTTGCAAAAGTTTTTCAACAAAGTTTTTAACTTGTTAAAAATCTAATTCACCCCCTCTTGGATTGTCATTATTGTACATTCGGACCGAGTCTCTACACTCCCTTTAAAATTTCAAGTGACTTTGTTGTTAGCAATCATTTGGCATTCAACGCTCAGTGAGGTATTTAGAAGTAGCAGTAAATGCCCTTTTGTTATGGCCTAGTATGTCTGTATTAGTAATGTTTCACACTGAGAGATATGTGAGTTTATGGTTATGTATGTTTATTTTCATTAACTAAGTTTATTTATAAATGTTTTCTCTATATTTGTTGTATAATTTATGTTTTAAAACTTAGTAATATTATTTTTGAATTCATGTTTATAAATGAAACTTTTTATTCATTAGTGTTTAATAATTTTTCGTATAAGATTTTGGGTAAATTTTCTGGTTATCCAAGGCTTGTGTGGGATGGGTCGAGCTTACAGTTCGATTCGCCTCATACTCCACTCATGGTTCAATCTCGGTTTGTGACACAAACTTTCAAGGAAACCTAGTTTATCAAATTATTTTTTCTTGTTTTGTACTCATTTTTCGTATCTGTAATACTGAGAACACTTTGTTCTCATTTGTAATCATTTTCATATTTGTAATACTAAGAAAAATTTGTTCTTGTTTCGTATTCATTTTCATACACACAATTCTGAGAGCAATTTGTTCTTATTTTGTACTTATTTTGGCACGTGGTCAGACTTTTTGGCCTGTAGTTAACACGTGGTCAATTTTTTGACGTGCGGTCAAAAATTAGTCAAATTGAGGCATTTGTGAAATACCTTTTCCCTGTTTTTATTTGTGAAATGATTTTTAATATTGTTGTATTTGTGTTTTTTGACAGTTTTTTGTTATATTTTTGTGTAATTGTCGCTCCATAATATATGTCTAGATGCTCCGGCAACAAAAATAACCGACATCTTTAGATAGGATTTGAGCGGTCAAGAATCAAGTTAACAACTTTGTGGGAGGCTTTTTATGAGTTTGGGTTTGATTATACATGTTAGGGGAAGATTCAATTGATGTTGTTGGATTCAATTAGGAGAAATTTAGCGCGAAAATCTGCATTTTATGGGCTGAAAAGGATGTGTCCCCTTCTTTTGGAGAGGAAATGATATGCTAGCAAGTGATTGGTCGTCAAAACTCACCAAACCCATTCATGGACGCGGGCCACTCTCCCCAGGATGTGAGTCTTCCTAGCATGTTATGCCACCTCGTCATTCTTTGAACCTTAAACATTACATAAACTTGCTTCACACCCGCTCACTCTTTTTACACGCTTCAAAGCACTTCATTTGCACTAGAAACGAACTCTCGGACATCGCACAGTGCAATACACGCATAAGGAGCTCGATCCCAAACACATGCATTCAATCTCAGAATCAATGTTTACTCAAAGTCTTAACCTTTTCTTGCACAATAGGTGAAAAGAAGGATCTTTAAGGTGCAATCAAGAGTCGAGCATGAAAACAAGTTTGAGAATCGATAAAGGCCTAACCTTTGTGCTATTTGATGAATGTTTGATGAATTAATCCTAGTCCACTAGTCTTCGGACAATGAACAGGGGAGCAAAAACCCAAACCAATAAGTAAAATGTAATAATTAGTCTAAATAGATTGGTTGAATT
Organism: Flueggea neowawraea; assembly: GCA_948243855.1. Lineage (NCBI taxonomy): Eukaryota > Viridiplantae > Streptophyta > Magnoliopsida > Malpighiales > Phyllanthaceae > Flueggea > Flueggea neowawraea. The sequence continues at coordinate 3,835 of CAODLS010451735.1, read as the reverse complement.
GGCAAGACTCTTAATCTCATATCTTAAGGTTGTGGATTAAAAAAAAAGTAAAATGTAATGACATGTGATATTCAAAAGTGACTACAAGTGCTTGTTAGTCAGGGCAGACTGTAGGCACAGGCCACTAAGGCCTAGAGCCCCATTTTTTGGTGCGGCCCATATTTTTTTATTTTAATTTTTTTAAATTTAAAATATAAAATTAAAGAGTAGAACTTTATAAACATCACTTTTAGAAAATTTAGAAATTAAAAAAAATAAATTAAATTAATTTTTTTAAAAATTAAATTTCATCTACCTATAAAATAAGTCTAAAATTAGGGAAAAAATATAAGAGCTTACAAAAGAAGCCTAAAAAATTTATAATTGATCTCATGAAAAACACTCCAATTTTTAATCAAAAAATTGGTAAAATATTGTATACGTACTTAATTTATTCATTTAATTTTAAATTTAGGAAATTTTAATTAATTTTTTTATCTTTTAAAGCAAAAAAGTATTTAAAATTGATTAAAATATTAGTTTGAAAACGCCCTCAAAAGTTCGTTTATTTGATTTATATGGATATATTTTTTGTTAGTACTTCAATTTTCTAATAAATAAATTAGCTCTTTTATTATCGTTTTAGATTTATATTTTTGTTTCGTATAAATTAACATAACAATGAATTTTTTTGGCATTAAATAAACTCTTTCATAGATATTATAATAATGAAAATAAAAATAACACTTGCAAGGTTAATTTTATGAAAAAATATAAACTCATTTTTCAAATGCATTTTTTCATCAATTTCTCTGTATATTTGATATAAAAATATTTAAATTTTCAGTTAATATGTTTTCTTTACATGAATATATTTTTAAAAAAAATCATTAATTTATATAAAAAATCAATTATTTATAATATTTTTTATATCATTAAAACTATTAAAATATTATTACCAAAGGCCACAATTCGTCTTGAGACGGCCCTGTTGTTAATATTACTAATTTTCTAAATAAAAAAACTATTTTGATGTACAAATTGACTTCAAGCTCCCATGTATATCTAACCTCACCAAGTCTTATTTACTCTTAATTTTCGTGGTTTTTATATGCGTAGTTTTCTTGATATAACTGCAATATGCCTCCAAGAATTGTATTCCTTCAGCTGATGTGAGTACCGCCTGTCCACGACACTATTCCTCCTTTTATTATGGACTTGTATTGACATAAATGAACCCATGGCTGCAAAACTGTGGGGATTATGTTTTCGATATTTCAACTTATATTTCATATGACTATTACAACCTCACATCTAATTTATAATATTTAAACTGTTTCCATCTTATAAATTGTATCTTGTTTCAATCCATATAATTGCTAAATTTTAACTTGAGTAAAAAACAAAATTGATAATCATTAATCATTGGCATGTGAGAATCTGCACTTGGTTCGTTCGATTCGAGCTGGACTTTATAGCTTAGTTGGACTTGCATACCATTTAAGACTTGGATGGGTAATGGCAGACCTAGTATCTGAAAAAAAAAAGGTTTTGGTACAATATAAGCAGTAATAAAGTTAAAAGCGCAATCCACGGCGGTCCCGAATTTTAGTATATTATTCATCTCGGTCCTTACAAGTTTTAAAATAGTTGATTTGATTCCTCTCTTTGTCACTATCAGTTAAATATAACGGATCACTTCAGAAAGTCTGACGTGGCATATGTGACATACTAATTTTAAGGATTTAATGACAAAACTAACCTTACAGTTTGCTTTAAACCAACAAAATTGAACCTAACCACACTCAACAAAATCACTACATCCAACCACACCCATAACTACAACCACCACCACACCCAGAAACCACCAAGTCTTATCACCAACGGTGGTGGCAGAAGAGAGGCGAACGGTGGTGGCAAATCTAGTAGAGTGTGACAAAGTGTGAGAGGAGAATAACCACCAAGTCTAATCACCAGCATCCTCGTCCCAAAATTGGTTCGTCGAAAATTTTCCTCCTTTTTTTTAATTCAACTTATTGATTTTAATTCTTTACTGTGCTGCTGTTTTGAGCTTTTTCATTCTGTTTCAAGGTCCATTTTTTATTCTCAAATTTAAGAATTGACTATCTGGTTGTTATTCTTTTCCACATTTGGAATTTGGGTATTTATTGGTTTCTGAGATTGTTGATTTTAACTCCATCGATGTTAACTTCCGTAGGACTTGAGGTTTAGAAAATTAGGTAATTAAAAAAGTAACTTCCGCACTGATAACTGCCTTGTTTGTGATTTGTTTGCGACAAGTTCGATGTCAATTGATTCAATCGCATGTGAGTTCTAAAATATTGACAAATAATCGTGTCTTTTCGAGATGACTGGTTTTTCTGTGAATTGCCATTGTGTATTGATATTTACTGGAATACTGTGTAACTAATCAATCGTTAATGGATTTCTTATTTTGTTTCTTCAGTAGCCATGAAGGTACGATCGTTCATTAAAAAATGCGTGACTTCTGTCAGATAATTAAACAACGTGGTGGTGGTGGCGGATCTGGTGGAATGCGACGAAGTGTGAGAGGAGAGTGAGGCTGGTGGCGGCAACTCTAGATTGTGGTGTTGAGAAGGGAGAGAGACTGTTGGTCGTGGTTAAGAGGAAGAAAGAGAGAGAGAGAGCAGGAAGAGAGTCAAGGAAGGTGGTGATGGGAGACAAATGAGTGGGTTCGGGTTGGGTATTGGTTTAAATTTGGTTTTTGGTTTTGGGGGTGGTGGGTTTCAGTTTCACAAGAGTGGAAAGAAAGATGAAGGAATGGGTGGGTTTAGTTTGGTGTTTAGAGTTGGGTTAAAATTTTGGTTTTTATTTTGGAATGTAGGTGGGTTAATGTTGGGTTTCTGAATGAGTTTGTTGGTTCTTTGAGTTAAGTTAAGTTGGGTTGGGTTAGGTTAGGTTATAGACTGATTATTAAAGTGATTGTTTTGATTTGTTTCAATTTAAGTTTGAGGGTAAATTTGTCTTTTTGTCTTTTCTGTTAAGAAAAACTAACAGAATTAAGAGCGAATGATTAGAGTGGCGAATTTCCAAATTTATGGATCGGAGTGGACAATATGCCAAAACTCAAGAACCGCCATAGATTTTCCCCTAAAATTAAAGTTTTTTTTGGCCAGGTCGTCCGAACTTACCTCTGAGTATTCACTAGAGCATCAATAGTGAGGCGTTAGTACCTCCACTTTTCTGACACAAACCAACCTTCCCTCATTAAGGCTACTCGTAACCCAGGGTCCCTGAAGTCGTCCCGCGGAACGCCTGCTCAGCGTTTTTATTGTTATTTTATTAAAGTCTTCAGTTTCTAGCCCCTCAAACCAGGGGTTACTTTAAGAGTCACGTGGAACGCCTATTCAGCTTTCCACTAAACACAATTTTATTTTAATCCCCAATTTTTATCTACTACTTCATTTAATACTTTCTACTCAAAATTCATTAAAATAAAAATAGTTCATTCAAATAAAAATAATTTGTTAAAATAAAAATATTACATTAAAATAAAAATAATTCATAAAATTTAAAAATTACATTAAAATTAAAATATTACAAATAAAATGTTAAATATTACATTAAATTAAAAATACTACAACCTATATTTTTCACAAATTTTTTTACAAGCGTATTCATACAAACGCAGTGCCGCAGGAGTCATGATCAACGTATTTTTGTCGAGTATCGCTATGTCTTCTTTAAACTGTTGATCTTTGAGATACTCCATTTTTTCTCGTTCGATCTCGAGCCGTTGTTCTTTTTCTTTCTTTCTATTAGCTTCCGCCGTTTCGAAAGCTTTGCGATTTAATTCTTTCTCGAACAACATGTC
>CAODLS010451726.1:0-12610 GCA_948243855.1 Flueggea neowawraea | reverse complement strand
GTGAACTCAAGCTTGAACTCCTCCCAAGTAAATACTCTGCGAGATCTCTGATCTTGTCACAATCTGGCGACTAGGCCATCCAATAGAAATGAGGCCAATCTAAACCTCGCAGCGTCATCAGTGAGGTCCATAATCTCAAAGCACTGGTCTACCATGAATGTGAACTCCTGGGGATCCTCTCCCATCTTGCCCACAAATCTAGTCGGGAAAGCTTCATAAATCTGGTGAGGCAAGCCTCAGCATCAGACTGCGGTGCTACAATAGGTGCAGACACAACTGTCTCTAGTGGGGGTGGAGGAACAGGTGGTGCTGCAACCATTGGAGGAACTGGCTAACCTGTAGCTTCCTGACCAGCAAATATAGCCGCCACACAAACAGAATCTGTGTGAACCACTCAAAGGCATCCATCGGACCTGTCGGTGGTGGCGGTGGTCCTGGTGCCGCAACCTCTGGCACACTAGCTACATCATGATGATCAGTAACTGACTGTGTGATGGCCTCTACTAGCACATGCCTAGGCCTACCATAACCTCTACCGCGACCTCTGCCATGACCTCTATCACGTAGAGAATCCATATCTGCAACAAGCAATAATCGCATATGCGAGTGTCAATATGCAGGCAACACCATAATACTAGAAAGAATGTCAAAGGATATACAGAAGAAAATCAAACAGACTCAATCAAAGATACCTATGCTCCACAACCGAACCCATACTACATGAAAACCTATCACTCTGATACCACCTTTGTCAAGACTCATTCCCGGGACGTGACCAGCGTATGAGGTGAACCGTCCGTGGGAGCCCGACCCATCTCGCACAAGCTTCAAAGATACGAAAACTATACACCTATTTGATTGAAACATGTTTTTAAAACCTTTTTTGAGAAAATCACACACACACACACACACACACACACACACACACATATATATATATATATATATATATATATATATATGAGATTATAAAATATATCAAAAATCAATACAAGCAATAAAGCACAAAAATCCAATATCCCCAAAGTAAACTCATAATCAGCGGACTCCATAACCCAACAGTATATCAGAGTGGAGCATCTAATACAAATGAAGTAGCCTGGAAAAAATGGTGCTACTAACCAAAAGTATCTGTCTCACTGGGCGGGGATGTCAAAAGTTGCTGAGTCGAATCAACCTGCATAATAGAAACAAGGCAACACAGAAAACAAAGGGGGTCAAACCCAGTGAGTGAGGAAAAACACTTCAGAATGCCTCATATGTACCTCACAAAGACTGGTTTGAAAACCGTTGGAAAACTACCAGATGCACGTATACGATAGGAATGTGTGTGTGTGTATATATATATATATATGTAGACACACTACATACATAGTATGATTTCATAAACACGTTTCGCAAACTTTTGCACCCAAGGAAATCACATGCGCATTGGAAAAAATGATACTACTAGTATCATAATCAAAATCATATATACGTATTATGGGATCGGTAACAATCGTGGTTGGATTATCACTCAACCACCTCGATACTGATTGGTGGAACTACATCACTCAACCACCTCAATAATGATTGTGGACTCTTCCACTAATCCAGTAACAAATCATGTGCCGGGCCAGAGCACGTGGCTATTGACAATCCTGATAGCTGGGTCAATCATACCTTGATATACCAAATGCTACGCACCTCGTAGCAAAGTTGTCTCATAATTAAAAACATAATCTCAAAACAATCCATGCATTGAACATCAAAACCATCAAAACATATATATCAATATATGTATGTAATACTTTTCCAAAACAAATAGTGAATATTTTATTCACATAATTCCATTAGTTAATTAACCAATTCTTAGATTAGTCTGGTTTCAAATAAGTGTTATACACATCAAAAACATAATCAGTTTCGAGACACAGCCTATGTGTCTGAAGTTGACATCCACTCACCTGGATATCCAAGCTCTAATAATCCAAACCAAGCATTGCTGGTGGGTGGTTGTTGGTGTTGGTAAGCACAAGATGATGTAACAAATACAATATAATAATAATCAAATATGGTACTGTGGCCATACCCAAAATGAATGCAATGCATATGCAAATGCAACCCTAAAAGATTGCTCAAAATCCCCAAATTAATCATCAACTTTTCCAAATTAACCAACTACAAAATGTCATAATTTGAGGCTTGTGTGAGACGAGCCGGGCTCCCACAGACGATCCGCCTTGCACGCCGGTCATGGTAAAAAAACAGGTCGTGACAACTATGGCCTTAGGTTGCATGTTGTCTACAAACCCCCACCACCACCCTTAGGTTTCATAGAGGAAAAATGGAGCTTGGAGTGGATCCTTTGTTAGCAAATCATGGAGAGGCGAAACCCAATAAGGAAAAATGGAAGGAGCAATGGAATGAGGAGTTTGAGAAAAGTTTGAGTGTTTATGAGAAGAACCACAAAAAAGGGGTTAGGATTGAAGAGGACACATCTAAAAGGAAGGAATGTGAGGTTCTTGTGAAGGGAAAGTTTTTTGAAGGGAAACAAGTCTACTATTTTTCACCCAAGAACCCTTTCCTTTACAACCCCAAGAATCCTAAGTATGGCTCTTTAAAAATCTCTAAGGTTCACTCATCCGGACCAATCGAAATCATCTTGACTAATCATGTGCCTATAACCGTCTATAAGGGCCGATTGAGAGCATTCAAAGGAGCCACCATGAGGAATATTTGGCATCCCAAATAGTTCCTTTATCTATGTCCGAAATGACATTAAACTACCTTTAGTCCGCAATGATGTTAAACTATGAGTATCCTTCATTTTATGCTTTTCTTTTCATGTTGCATTGAATAAGAAGAGTGGTTTGTACCATCCTTTCTAGATCATGACCCTTATATTTATGTTATTGCCCATGTGTCCCTTTGCTTTGTGTTGTTTTGGCTGATCCAGATTTATATTGATGAACATTGGAGACAATGTTCAAAATAAGTGTCGAGGAGAGTTAGTTTGGATTGTGTGTTGATTGTATTTATTTGCATGTGCTTATTGGCTAGGAGCTGTGATTCTTGCTTTATTTTAGTCAAAATATTTCAAAATTTTTAGAATACATTGAACATGTAATGGATACAATCGAATTTGGATTTGTTGAAAGAGTTTTGTAGTGCATAAGTATGCTTCTAACATGATGAATTGAGGAATTTGTGCTATGTGTTAATCACTTGAACCAAAAATTGGCATTGTGAGGTTGCAAGGTTAAGAGTTCTTCTATCAACAACTTTAATTTATTGTGGTTGGCATAATAAGTTTACAAACGTGTTGCTAAGAAAATGTGCTTAAATATTTCAATTCTATGAAATAAAAAGTGAGTTTGGCCTATTTATTGTGTTAAGTGTTTAAATTGAATGTTTAAATGGTAGTGCTTCACTTTTGAGTGTGAATATAAATAAGGAGAAGTGCATAGGGTTCCAACCTCGAGGCGGAAATCATAAGTACACTCATTGAAAATAAATGAGTGTAACCACAGGGACTCTTAATTCATCACTCACTTGTTTGCAGCACCCAAAAATAGAGTGCAAACATTGAAAAGGAAGTGTAATGAATGGAAATTGGAAGTAAAACACCAATGAATTGTAATGATCAAGGCCAAACTTATTGTAAAAAACAAAAGGAAACATGTTTTCTTAAACTTAGGAATATGGGAGTTTGGCTTTAGAGATGCTAATAAACTAGAGGACTTGATATTTGAACTCTTGAAATTGCAACTTTTCAATGCCGACGGTTGGTTTGTGTGATTGGTACATAACGTGTCATTCTTCCCTTCATCATTTTATTTGCATACTTGTATGGTGTAAGAATTTTTTGACTTGTTCAATTCAATTGTTGTCCTTGCCCAGGGTTTTGAATTGGTTTGCTTGAGGACAAGAAAACAAGTGTGGGAGAGTTTGATGTATGCTAAATTTACATAATAAATCAAGCAAGAATTCATATGTTTTCTTCCTCCAAATTATTCTTTTATAATAAATTTAATATAATGTTCGTGACATTTGTAGGAAGAGAGAAATGTTAAGAAAATGAGTTGAAAATGATGAAAAATTGATGCAAAGTGGAAAGGCCTTGAACTGACTCATGATTGGATGAAGAAATTGAAGGAAAAGTGGAGAAAAGATGGGCCATGGCCGTGGTGGCTAAGTGCCACAGTCATGGCAAGCAAATTAAGGTGCAAAAATGTGGTAGAAAAATTCCATGGTCATGAAATTCAAACCCACAGCTGTGGCACCCAAAATTCATGCCAAATTGAAGACAGAAAAATGCCACGGCCTTGGCATTCTGAAAAGTTGGAAAATGAAGCTGCGAAAAAGGACAAACATGTAGGGACCAAAGGGCAAATTTGGGAGATATTTTGTAGGGTTTTTGGGACATGTGTAAGGGGTATAAATACCCTCTTTTAGACTTGTTTGAGGACTTTTTATCCACTTTTAGGTTTCCTTTCATTTTGTTGTTCATTCTTAGCTTTAGGTGCTCTTTTCCTTTCTTTTCTTTCTTTTTGTATTTAAATCTTATTCTCTTTTAATGGATATCAATATTTATGTTTTAAATTTCATTACGCTTGGTTGATTTTGATGGTTGGGGTGTAACGATGTAGGCTTACAGGATGGTTTTGCTATGTTGAATGTGGTTTGTCATGTTCTTGTTTATTACTTATACCTATTGAATGTTTTGTTGCTTTGTTTTGATTGAGTGCAAGCTAGATTGATCACCTAGGTTGTGTTTTTAATAAACCTTATTGAAGGATCAAAAAAAGAAGATAGGGTGAGGCCACAAACAACAATCTTGATATGTGCTAGTGTAGATGTACTTAGTGCCCTAAAGGTGTTTGATGAAACTCCTCACATACTTAATGAGCCTAGTTTGGCTAGGGAAGGCCGAAAGGACACTCCTAAGGAATGTAGGCATGCCTTTGATGATTTTGAGCGAGGCTTAAAGTGGGTTTTAAGGAGCTAACACCCAATTCCAAACCACACCAAATTGGTTTAACAAAACTAGATTCCTAGCCGAAATCTTAAGCCCCAACGCTTTTATCTTTATTGTTTTCACAATTTTAGCTCCCTTTTGATTTACTTTGCTTTGAATTCACTCTTTTACTTAAACACCCACAAAAATCACGTGTTTCTTTTCTTTTATTTTCCTTTTTTTATCACAATTAATTTTTGTTCCATTGGGAGATGATACTTAAGAATATTCCTAGGGATTTTATTACTATAGTTGATCCTTGTGTGCTTCCAAGGTATTGATCAATGAGGGAGTGTAATATCCCATAGTTTGGTAATTATTATTTTATTTTAATATACAAATTTGGGAAAATTTGAAATTTTATTTTTGGTGATTGAAGGGTAAATTTTGTGTTTAAAATGTTAATTGGGTGATTAATGAAGGTAGGAGTGATTTGGAAATAAATTATTAAGTGAAAATTGGTGGAAAATTGAAAGAAAAATTGGAACAAAAGAAGGTCGGACTACCGATCGTCTGTTGTTGGCAGCCAATCTCCATGTTGTTTGTCGCTGGAAGTGTTGTCGTTCAGGGGTTGCTGTGAGAAACGATGCACCATTCGGTCGACTTGCTTCTGTCGCCGATATTTGCATGCTTGTGGACTAATTATGATATTTTTCAATTTAGGGAGCAATTTGATATTTTGAGGGTTTAAGGACTAATTTTTAATTTCTGAAAGTTTGAGAGCTCAATTTGAAATTTTGAATACTTGGAGGACTTTATAGAATTTTTTTGAAAATTTTGAAGACCATTTTGTAATTTTAACTGGGTCAGGGGACCAAAACGTAATTTTACAAAAATTCAAGGATTTAACTAGTTTTTCACGTAGATTCCAATTTTTGAGGTTTTAGTGTAAAATCTCCGACCGAATTAGAATTTTGACGTCATCTTAGGATCTGCATCTACATTTGCGTATCATACATTTAGTACTGTCACATTACCACATTTTGATATTTGTTCTATTTGTAATTGTTCAGCTTCCTGTTCCTACCAGCGGGACCAGTGATTTGCTAGTTGCGTTTGTCTGGATCCTTAACTTTGGATTCCATGTGAGTAAAATAGCAGCTTCAGACACATAAGCTGTGTCTTCAGACTCTGTATGTAGTTTTTGTTGTGTATGGCTATGATCTGAAATTGGACTGATAATTATTTGACTAATTAATAATTCAGATGATGTGATTATTAATTTACAAAATTTATGTTTCTGATATATAATATTTATATATGGTATGTATAAATATTTTCTGCGAAATGGTTTATACTCTACATGTTCGTCTGTTAATATTATTCGTATATAATATTTTGATATGGGACACCTAGCTACGGGGTATATAGCCGTTGGTATATCAATGCTCTGTTAAAGCCCTAGTTACCAGGGTAATAGGGCGGCCGTGTATCCAACTATATACATGCTTTCTTTTGTCTGGTGGTGGAGTCCACATTATTATTCTGTCTGTTCTGGTCCCATATTCTGACTCTGATATATAATATTGTCTGATTGCATGTTATATGCCTTGGGTGCAAATGTTTTGGTGAAATGATTTTCTAAAAACTATACGTATTTTGTGTGTATATTATATGGTATCCTTGTGTATACGTCTGTGGTATATTTTTAAATTATTTTCGAAACGGTTTATGTGAGGCCTGAAGCCGGTCTGAAGTGTCTTTTCCTCACTAGGGATTCTTACCCCTTTTATTCTTTTGTCTATCTGTAAACCTATTTTTCAGGTGATATTTTTGGCGCTCAAAAACTGTCTGGCACCTCGATTCCAGTGAGGCATTTTTGATATAGTGAGTGCCCCTCATCCGTGCTCTACGTTTGTTTATGTTATTAGAGCTCCACTTCTGGTTGTTATTGGATTACTGGGCTACACTTTGTATTTTGAGTTTTGACTTTACATTTACTCTATTAAATTTAAATTCATTTTATATAAATAAATAATTTTAGTATAAAATGTTTTCTAAATATTAAATATTTGGATTAATGAATAATTTTGGGTAGAATGTTTGTATCTCCGAGGCTTGTGTGAGATGGGTCGAGCTCCCTTAGATGGTTCACCTCGTACGTTGGTCATAGCCTAAAAATGGGTTGTGACAAAGGTGTCATCAGAGCGTTAGGTTTCGTAACTCTTGGATAGTTGTGTACTCTGATACCAAATGTGGTATCAGAGCGTTAGGTTCTGTATTATTTGGATCGGTGTGGAGCATATGTATCCTTGATTGAGTCTATTTGACTTGCCTCTGCATACCTTTTTAATCTTTGTCTCAGTGCTATGGCAATCACTTGTATTCTGGCATTTGCATGTATGTTCTATCTGTCTGATTTCTATAACGATGTACCTTCGTGGTTGTGGCTGTGGTCGTGGTAGACCTTGGCGTGTTCCTCTTGAGGCCGTCGATCAGTCTGATGTGGATCCGCATGGTTCTCATAGTGCTCTAGAGCTTGCAGCACCAGCCTCAGATTCAGCTTCAGCAGCTCATCACAGCTTAGATGGAGATGTTTGAGCGTATGACTCAGGTTCTCGAGCGCATGGAGAGAGCTCAGCCAACACAAGCAATTTGGGGTCAGCCAGATCCGCCAGCTATAGATCAGCCAGTTTCACCAGTGTTGCCGTCAGCACCCCAGCCTTAGCTCGAGGGAGACTTAGTAGTCGCTCTGGTGGTTACACCTATTGCACCACGGGTCAGAGAGGATGATATTCTGGACAGGTTTGTGAAGCTCAAGCCACCCAGATTTTTTGGTGTGATGGGAGAGGATCCTTATGATTTATTTCTTGAGGTGGAGGATCGTTTTGAGACTCGAGGCATTACTGATGATGCCAACAAGGTGAGACTCACTGAGTTCCTTCTGAACTGTCGTGCAGCTAAGTGGTAGAGGAGTTTGGAGGCTCAGGGAGATTTCACTTGGTCAGATTTAAGGATGAGCTCATCGCATATGTTCTTCCTCGTAGTATCGGAGATAAGAAGGCAAATGAGTTCAATGAATTCGGTGATGGAGTACAAGGAGAAGTTCAAGGATTTGAGCAGGTATGCACCTCCTCAGAGTCAGGGAGAGGAGGCATTGGCAAGAAAAATTTTGGATGGGTTACGAGTCACGATTAGTAGAGTGGTGGCCACTTTGGGATTGACTATTGTTAGGCAGATGGTTAAGTTTGCCAAGGGGATGGAGTATATGGATGAGAGACATCTGAGAGTGTTGAAGAAGGCAAAGACAAAAGGTACTTCTAGAGGCCAGTAGGGTCGGGGTCAGGGAGGCCAGTCGAAACAGAGACGCTGACATTCTTTTGGAGGGCAGAGGCCCAGTCAGAGAGCTTAGAGCTACAGTGTGGCGCAACTAGTTGGGTAGAATGGAGGACAGAGCTCGGGGAGCTTGATTCTGCCTTGTGCGATCTGTGGAAAGAGGCATCCCGGGTTATATAACCTGGCGACCGACAACTATTTTTATTACAGACAACTAGGACATAAGATAACAGAGTGTCTCATGAAGTTAGTTACCGGTGGTCAGGCGGGACAATCGATAGGTAGAGGTTCAGGTACAGTCAGTACAAGTGCTGGTAGGGAAGTTGATAGGGACTCAATGAGCTGCAACCAGGTTGGATAGGGCAGTGGCCGAGGTCAGGCAGCTCAAAGTAGTGCTGTTATAGGAAGGCAGGCCAAAGTATATCATCTCACTCGTCAGGAGGCACATACCTCCAATGCTGCAGTTACTGGTACGCTCTCTATATCTGGTACTCTTGAATATGTATTATTTGATATTGGTACATCACATTCATTCATCACTCCACCTTTTGTTAAGCGCTCGGGATTGGTGTTGCGTCAGTTGGATAGGTTAGTAGAGTTATCATCAGCTTTGGGTAGTAAGTTACTAATCAATTTCGGGGTTCCAGGTTGCATGATTTCCATTGATGGACATGATTTGGTATCCGACCTTATTTTATTGGACGTGGGAGAGTTTGATGTCATCCTGGGTATGGATTGGCTTTTCGATTGGCATGCTACATTTGATTGCTTTGCCAAGAGACTATGTTTTCACCCGCCTAGTCAGACTGAGTTATGTTATCAGGGTGAGCGAGATAATGTTGCATGGAGTTACGTGTCAGCAATTAGAACAGAGAAGATGATTCACCGTGGACGTAAAACATATTTGGCTTTTATTTTGATTGAGTCCGAAGGACCAGAATTGAGGTTTGAAGACATACCAGTGGTTCGAGAGTTTTCATATGTGTTTTTAGAGGAGTTACCGGGACTTCTGCCTGAGCGGGAGATTGAGTTTGCGATAGAGGTACAATCTTGTACCGATTCGATATCGATTCCACTGTATCGTATGGCGCCAACCGAGCTGAAGGAGTTAGAGACTCAGTTGAGGGAGTTATTAGACAAAGGATTTGTTGGACCGGGCATTTCACCTTGGTGAGCTCTGGTATTATTTGTAAAGAAGCAGGATGAGAGCCTTCATATGAGTATCGATTACCGTCAGCTCAACAAGGTAATAGTGAAGAAATGATATCCACTTCCGAGGATAGATGATCTGTTTGACCAGTGGCAGGGTACACAATGGTTTTCTAAGATCGAATTGAGGTTGGGATATCATCAGTTAAGGATTAGAGGTAAGGACGTTCCTAAGACTGCATTCCATACTAGATATGGTCTCTATAAGTTCCTAGTAATGTCGTTTGGTTTGACCAACACACATATGACATTAATGGATTTGATGAACATGATGTTTAGACCATATTTAGATAGGTTTGTGATTGTCTTTATCGATGAAATTCTAATATACTCGAGGAGTTGGGAAGAGCACAAGGACCACACAAGGTCAACATTGTAGACTTTGTGAGAACATCAGTTTTACACTAAGTTCTCAAAGTGAGAATTCTTGCTCGAACAAGTGGCATTTCTCGAACACATGGTATCGAAAGAGGGCATTATGGTAGACCCAAAGAAGGTAGAGGTAGTACTCCATTGGGAGAGGCCTAAGACTATTACGGAGATTCAGAGTTTCCTTGGTTTAGCTGGGTATTCTAAGAGGTTTATCCAGGATTTTTCTAGGATTACAGCTCCTATGAATCGTTTAAATCAGAAGGGTGTTAAGTTTTCTTGGTCTGATAGATGTGAATAGAGCTTTTAGAAGTTGAAGGATTGTTTGAATAGTGCACCAGTGTTTGCTCTACCGTTGGGTTTTGGAGGTTTTACTGTGTATTGTGATACATCAAGAGTTGACCTAGGTTGTGTATTAATGCAACATGGTAAAGTAATTGCCTATGCATCGAGGCAACTTCAGAGGCATGAACAGAACTATTTGATGCACGACTTAGAGTTAGCAGCAGTGGTGTTTGCACTCAAGATCTGGAGGCATTATCTGTTTAGAGAGACTTTTGAGATTTTCACAGATCGTAAGAGTCTGAAGTATATTTTTGGACAACGAGACCTGAACTTGAGGCAGAGTCATTGGCTAGAGTTGCTAAAGGATTATGATTGCACCATATCATATCATTCTGGGAAGGCTAACGTGGATGTCGATGCTTTAAGTAGGAAGTCAATGGGTACCTGCAGGGTCTGAGTGGCAGGGTTTGATGGAGTATAAAGTTGAGATATAGTTCGATGACTTAGGGGTATTGTTTGGCCATATGGAAGCAAAACCTATATTGTTGGATCAAATTAAGGAGACTTAGAATGAGGATTCTAAGAGTCAAAATTTGATTGAGAAGGTTAAGTCTTCTAATGTGCCTGGGTTAAGTGTTGATGATTCTAGAGTCCTTTGGTTTAGACTGAGGTTGTGTGTACCATCGACAGGTGGTTTACGTGAGGAGATTATGAACGAGGGTCATAGTTCTGCATATTTTGTACATTCAAGTTACATTAAGATGTATCAAGATCTTCGAGAGTCCTTTTGATGGCTAAGGATGATGAATGAAATTAGTGAGTTTGTTAGTTGGTCTTTAATCTATCATTAGATTAAGTTGAAGCACCAACATCCTGAATTATTGCAGCAGATGCCCCTTCCAGAGTGGAAATGGGATCGCATCACTATGGATTTTGTATTTGGCTTACCGAGGACGTCTTCTGGGTATGACTCCATATGGGTTATCATTGATTGATTGACTAAGTCAGCACATTTTCTTACTGTCAAGACAACATATAGAGCAACACACCTAGCGAAACTGTATGTAGATAGAATTGTATGCTTGTATGTTGAGCCAATCTCTATAGTGTCTGACAGAGGACCTCAGTTTACGTCTCAATTTTGGCGTAAGTTACAAGAATATTTAGGTACTCGACTAGATTTTAGCACTGCTTTTCATTCGCAAATTGATGGTTAGTCCGAGCACACAATTTAGACTCTAAAGGATATGTTGAGAGCGTGCGCTGTAGATTTTGATGGGAGTTGGGACTCTCACTTGCCATTGGTAGAGTTTGCATGTAATAATTCGTACCATTCGAGTATCAAAATGACTCCTTATGAGGCTTTATATGGCAGGAAATACATATCACCTCTTTGTTGGGCCGAGGTAGGTGAGAGAGAGCCTTTGGGGCCATATCTTATTTTGGAGACTACAGAGAAGGTCAGACTAATTCAGCAGTGAATTCAAACTGTTTACAGTCGTCAAAAGAGTTAGGCTGACACAAAGCGTAGACATTTGGAATTTTCAGTTGGTGACCATGTATTCCTGAAGGTATCACCCATGAAAGGTGTTATGATATTTGGGAAGAAGGGCAAGTTGAGCCCAAGATACATTGGTCAATTTGGGATCATAGGTCGTGTTGGGGTCGTTGCATATGAGTTGGCACTACCACCTCAGTTCTCTTCTGTTCATCCGATGTTTCACGTTTCACTTATGAGGAACTATGTTCCTGATCCATTGCATGCTCTGGAGCCACAATCAATCGAGGTTACGCCCGATCTGTCTTATGACGAGGTCTCGTTGAGGATTATTGACCGCAAGGTCAAAAGACTCCGAAGAAGGATATAGCTTCAGTGAAGGTGATTTGGAGACACCACTCAGTTGAGGAGGCCACTTGGAAGGCCAAGGATGAGATGAGGCGTAGATATTTGCACCTATTTGACCTTGTCAATTCGTAGGTTAGTGTCTTTTGCTTTATGTCTCTGCATTCTGTCTCTGTATTCTGTCTCTGCAAATTTTTTGCATTTCTGATACATGTCCGCATATCTGAGTCTGAGAGAGTTAGAATGTTTATAGGATTTAGTAACCGGAATTTTGGGTTAGATTATGAATTTAACTTGATTTGGTATGTTTGAAATTCGAGGACAAATTTATTTTGAGGGGGAAGAATGTAATATCCCATAGTTTTGGTAATTATTATTTTATTTTAATAATTAAATTTGGAAAAAATTAAAATTTTATTTTTGGTGATTGAAGGGTAAATTTTGTGTTTAATATGTTAATTGGGTGATTAATTAAGTTTGAGAGTGACTTGTGTAATAACCCGAATAATTTTTATAATTATTTTTAGATAATTATATTTGGAATAATTATTAGTGGATAATTATTTTTGGAATAATTTGAATTTTTTATTTTTGGTAATTGAAGAGTTAATTTTATGTTTTTGATGTTA
>CAODLS010451698.1:0-11888 GCA_948243855.1 Flueggea neowawraea | reverse complement strand
TTTATTCCCATAAATACAATAAATATTAAACCATAATATTTATTTTCAGAAACAATTGAAATTCCCTGAGAAAATTCATTTTTTTTTTACAATAGAGATTTTCACACATATCAGATTTTTAGGATTTTCTATCCTTTAATTATTCCAAATTACATACAAATGCCAAACACATAAAAATGATACAATTTTAGAAGACAACCTATGTGTCTGAAGCTGTCATCCACTCACTTGGACACCGAGCTAATAATCCAGTCGCAGTCCACTGGTAAGGACTGGTCGCCTCGGGAACTAAACAGAGCTGATAACAAAGGCAGATTACAATGGAGTCAAATATTGTAATGTGGAAAATACAGAATATATATGCAATGCAATGTATGACCCAACTCATGCCATTATCAGAAATCATATTTCAATCGACGACCTATCGCTCTTGCGGTAGAACAATATTGTCAAAAACACCAAGAATCCATATCGATCAATACTCGATGTTTCCAGCCACACAAATCACATCTAATCAACCTCAGAAACTCGAATCTATGATTCGTTTCACCAAACAAACTCACAATCATCACGAATTTTCCTCCAAGAATTTGGATTTCCCTAACCCAAAGAAATGAATCATCAATTAACAACAACCAACTCACATCTATGTATTTCCAACTCCAATCTACCAAGATATAACAAAAACAACTTTCGATTTAAGAGGAAAATCATCAAAACCCGAAACCCAACTCAAGAACAAACTCATTTCGTTCAAACTCAAAAACCTCCAATACCGAAGTTAAATCCTTACATTTTGGATCTCGAACAACTATAATCAACCATCATACAACTCTCATTTCAACATAAATCAACAGACCCAACCCCCACAACAAATTCAGTCACAAACCCTAAATGAGAAATTCATAAACGAAAATGAAGAAAGAAGAGATTATTGACGAGTTCTTACCTCAAGATTCGAAGTGGAAGCAATGAGGAACTAAGAGAAGTGGAAAGAGACGGATTTCAGAGAGTTTGGATGAGTTTTGGTGTGAAAATGACGAACAATGGTGGGAGAGGGGTATTTATAAACCCATTTCGCCAAAACGCAGAGTTTCACACGTTTTTAGCATTTCTGGGCGCATTAATGTGCGTTGCACATCATCTACGCACGTGAAGAAGTTCAACGTACCTGGATACTTACATGGCACACGTAGACAGTGCTTAGCAAGTCTCAGCTCAAACCCAGGTCAACTTCTACGTGCCTAGACTCCCTCAAAAAACGCAAGTAGACAGCCTTAAATCCCCATGGATCATTTCCAGATCTGAGATCAACGTGCGTACTACGTATTCAAGGCATGTAGATGGCTCTAATTGCTCACCGTTTACGTCCATGTGATGATCAGCGGGCACATAACCACTCCAACGCACACAGACAACCTTAGGCACGCTCATGGTCCATATCAATGATGATCTATGCTCACAGAGACCCTTCAATGCACGTTAACAAGCTCCAACTCACCACGCAAAATCATATTCCAACTTAAATTCTTAATTCCCATCACTATCGGGACCTAACAACACCCAAACTTGCATAAGTGTCATCTTGGAACAATTGTGAACATTTCCAATCACCCTAAACATCATCTCAAACTTTCCAAAAATCCAATTGGAAATGAATTCAGATCATTTGGATTCAAATGACATTCCACCCGAGACCTTGTCGGAATTGGTCGGAATGCTATAGAGAATTGATTGGAATGGATGGAGTATTACATACTTCCCCTCCCAAAAAAAATTTGTCCTCGAATTTCCAGAAGATTCAGATCAGAAGGATTATAGAGGCATACAAAATACTATGACTACTCTAGACCTCAATCTAGTCAAACTCTAACATCAACCACCAAAAATCAAGTCACAATCCATGACATTAATAAATATTCCACAGAGAAATTAGCTATCATTCACTAATATTCCAGACTACTCATACTAGAGTATGCATACAAACAGAAAGGCTGCAAACCATGCAGTTGTAAAGACAAATGATATTGAAGCATGCAAAGATTGAGATAGATGATACAAATTTATATCCTAATAGAATTTGACAAGCACAAATCCTCATGTGAATCTCACCAGTGTAAAGTCCCCTAAGAACTTCCACTGACATTCAGATGTTACAAAAGTGCAAGAGTCAAAGGTTCCTGTCCTCAGAGCCAAAATTATATGTCAAAGAGCACAGACATGGACACTTGTCAAAGATGAGACTCCAAAAGTTCCAACAAATAGATAGACACATGGAGCAAAAGGAAAGAGAGTCAGATGACTCCTAACAAAGTCACTCGGGTGAAGATATGCCATAGCAATTCAACCATTTGGCAACCACAGAGAGCAAAGGAACATAGCAGATTCATATGTTAGAGACTAAAATAGCTTGAGGTACCAAGAGAAATTACTCTTTGGATATCCAAACTCCAAATTTTATTCATAACTCCTCCATAGTTCTTATACATATACAATTCATCGCCTGATCCTTACCACAATCATTCAAGTTCAATCATCATTAACAATGGGAATCATTATGATGACAGTCGCCATTAAATGAACTCTTCACCATATCAGATGCCGAGTATTCCCGAAATTAATGAAATTAAATAGTACAAGGGTTCATCGTCATATCCAAGCACTCCAAACATTCATCACCAAACTATTTACATACACCATGGATTGAAACCCAAATCGTAACAGATCCAACTCCAATGCACCCTATAACAATATTACTCAGTCATTACCTTTATCATATAATTCTCCCTACAGAGCCTCCAACGTTAGATGGACATCGAGTCTCACTTCAATCACAACTCAATCCTAGAGATTCGATTAGCATATAGCCAAATACCATTCACCAACACAACGAAGCATTGTTTTTCCTCTACTATTGATATGCTTATTGTGCTAACAGAATTCGCTTTGACCTAGCAATCAAAACGCACCCCTCTATGCAAAGTGATTCAAGATGACTTACCAAGTCAAAACCCAATTCATACCAAGGGCAACATCATATTCTCTCACATCTAACACCTTATATCAATTTCCACTCCTAGTCATTCAAAACGATCATGCAACCCTAGAACTCAAGTTTAGCTAAACTATAGCTACATAGAAGTGACAGAGCTTCTAAAGATTTCAAGCAAATATACCGCTAGTTCAAAATATCCAACAGAATGTGAAGTGCGATAGAATGAACAACACCAGAGTCCAACAACATACATACGGAGATATACAGAAGTTCAACTGAACCTATACGAAAATATACTAAAATTCATCAAAGTTCAAAAGGACGCATTCCAACAGAATGCAGGAATACACAAAAGTTTAATGGAATATATACAGAATTATGCCAAAGCATACAAAATTTCTATAGAGTCCATTCAGAAATATACAGAAGTTAAGGAAAAGAGAGAGTCCTGGCTGATGCCACATCTAAGGCCTAAACTGTCATGACCTAAAATTGGGTTGTGACCAGCGTACAAGGCGAACTGTCTATAGGAGCCCGACCCAATCTTGCACAAGCCTCAGAGTACAAAACTAAAACCCAAATACAGTTTATTAACCAAATTAAAAATGTTTTAACAGAATAAATTTAAAATAATATACTCAGATATTAACAACATAAAATCATTAAAATACATATATAATAAATAAAACAATTTAAAACATTTCAAATTCAAACACATACCATAACTCACTACTTGATATGTGGAGCATCTATCAGAACTAAAAGCCGAGCCCGAACAATAGGGCACTCACTATTGACAAAACACCACATTGAGCGCGAAAGATCAACAACTACTACAAAGTACCTGAAAGAAGAAGTAAACAAAGAACAAGAAAAGAATGGGGTCAAACCTAGTGAGGGTTAACACTCCAGAGCGGCTCTGGGCCTCACACAAACCATTTTCAAAACAGTTTTGAAACACCTCACATGTAGATATATGTGTACGTACATATATACTTTACATACTAAATAATACTAATTTCGAAAACCATTTTGAAAACTTTCGCAAACAAGGCATACAATAGACGAGGTACAAATTTATAAAAAAAATAACTTTCTGAATAAAATATTTAATTTTCAAAATAGAAAATAGCGAAAACTATTTCCTTTCAAAAGTTTTACCAAAACTTGTATTTATTTTCCAAAAAGAGCATCAGACAGAAAATTTCCAAATTTATTTTCATACAAAATATTTCCAAAATATTTTCAGACGAAAACATTTTCAGATAGAAAGCATTTTCAGATATAAATCATTTTAAGACGAAAACATTTTCAGACAGAAATCCAACTCAATGGGACCAGATACAGAAAACTATTAGAAGTGTGGCAGGGTCACCCCTCAGATCAGACAAAGTACGTGGTCTGGCCGGACTAATGGCTACCATTTAACCCTGGTAACTGGGCCCTTGATAGGGCATTGGTATACCAAAGGCTACACTACCTCGTAGTTAGGTGCCCCATATCGTTATGTTTTTACCGAAAAACATAGTGAAGTACAAAAGCTATCTCAAGCTTTCAGACAAAAATATTTATCCCCAAAATATTCCAAAACACTTAAATACATTTATTCTTTTCAGATCAGAATAAGATATCTATTTAGAAAACATTCTTAAATCCAAAAAGAATATTTTCTACGAAGCATTTTTGAAATCCATACAGAAGATTTATTTCCAAAATTAAATAAATATTAAATCATAATATTTATTTTCAAAATCCTTTGAAATTCGCAGAGGAAAAAATCAATTTTCACACAGAGGTTTCATACAGACAGATTTTAGGAATCCTAACCTTTAATTATACCAGATTACGTGCAAAGAGTTAGACACAACAAAAATGATATAATTTAGAAGACACAGCCTATGTGTCTGAAGCTGCTATCCACTCACTTGGACACCGAGCTAATAATCTAGTCGCGGTCCACTGGTGAAGGATTGATCGCCTTGGAAACTAAATAGAACTGAGAATAGACACAGATTATGAAGGAGTCAAACATTGTACTGTGGAAAATATAGAATATGAATGCAATGTAATGCATGACCCAACCCAACCCATTATTAGAAACCTATCATAACGATGACCTATCGCTCCCGCGAAGGAACCAAACTATCAAAACACCAAAAATCCATATCGATCATACCCAATGTTTCCAGCTATGCAAATCAACTCTAATCAATCTCAGAAACTCAAATATATAATTGGTTTCACCAAACAAACTCAAAATCATCACGAATTTTCCTCCAAAAATTTGGATTTTCCTAACCCAAAGGAATGAACCATTAATTCACAAAACCCAACTCATATCTATGTATTCCTAACTCCAATATACCAAGATCTAACAAAAATAACTCCACATCCAAGAGGAAAACCCATCTACCCAAAACACATCTTTTCACTCATTTTTAGAATTTATGGGCTCATTAACCTGCATTGCACATCATCTGCGAGCATTGAAGAAGTTCAAAGTGCCTAAATACTTACACAACACACATCGATGGTGCTCAACAACTCTCGGGTCAAATCTAGGTCAACTTCTACGTGCCCAGACTCCCTCAACAATGCATGTAGACAGCCTAAAATCCCTAGGATCATTTCCAGATATGAGATCAACGCATGTACTACATGTTCAAGGCATATAGACGACTCCAATTGCTCATGGTTTAAATCCAGGTGATGATCAGAGAGTGCAGAACCACTCCAACGCACACATATGGCATTAGGCACGCTCATGGTCCATCTCAACGATGATCTACGCGCACAGAGACCCTTCAATGCGCATTAATGAGGTCAAACTCACCTTAACATGCGTAAAATCGTATTCCAAATTAAATTCTTAATTCCCATCTCTATCGAGACCTAACAACACCCAAACTTGCATAAGCATCATCTTAGAACAATTGTGAACATTTCCAATCACCCTAAACATCATCTCCAACTTTCAAAAAATCCAATTGGAAATGAACTCTGATCATTTGGGTTCAAATGACATTCCACCTAAGACCTTGTGAGAATTGGTCAGAGCGCTACAAAGAATTGATCAAAATGGACGGGGTATTGCAAGAAGCATTTGAATGATTCAGTGGATGAAACATGTCTTATGCTTGCCAATATGAACTTAGAGCTTTAGGAGGAATTTGAGGAAATGGAAACATTTGAAATGATGACGCATCTCAAGGAAATGTTCCAAGAGTAAGCACATCAAGAAAGGTTTGCAACCACTAAGGCATTGAATACTTGCAAGATGAATCCAGACACTTCAGTAAGTTCTCTTGTGCTAAAGATGAAAGGTTAAATAGATCACCTCAAAAAACTTGGTGCTAAAATTAATCAAGAGTTGGCTATTGACCTGATTCTAAGTTCTTTACCCAAGAGTTATGGCCAGTTTGTTATGAACTACAATATGCACTCAATGGAGAAGTCTGTTGTTGAGTTACATGGATTGTTGAAGAATGTTTAAAAGAACATTCAGAAAACAAATCTCGTACTTATGGTTCAAAAGGGAGAAGACTTTAAAAAGAAGGATACGGGTCAGGGTAAGGGCAAAGAGCGGTCTAAGCCTAAATCCAAGCCTAAGACCAAGAAGCCTAAAACACCCAAGGAGGGAGTTTACTTTTTTCTAAAATGAACCTGGTCATTAGAAAAAGAATTGCAATGTTTACTTGGAAGATCTGAAGAAAAATCATAGTGAGGCTACTACTTCATATATCTTTGTTATAGAAGTCAATTTATCTACTTTTGCTTCATGGGTATTAGATACTAGATGTGGATCTCACATTTGTGTGAATGTGCAGGGTCTAAGAAGAAGTAGATCATTGGCTAAAAGTGAAATGGACCTACGAGTTGGAAACGGGCAACAAGTTGTTGCATTAGCCCTAAGAACTTATGATTTAGCTTTGCCTAGTGGACTTGTTTTAGAGTTAAATAATTGTTATTATGTGCCTATCATGAGCAGAAGCATTATTTCTATTTGTTGTTTAGATTTGCATGGATTTCATTTTGTTATTAAGAATAATAATTTCTCCATCCACCATGGAGACATGTTTTATGGCTTTGCTAATTGTCTAATGGTCTATATGTTCTAAATTTGGAACAATCCAAGCCCATCTATAACATCGATACTAAAAGATTTAAATCCAATGATTTGAATCCAACCTACTTTTGGCATTATGTTTTAGGCCATATGAATGAGAAACACATTTCAAAACTCCATAAGGATGGACTTCTTGATTCATTTGATTTAGACTAATTTGAAACATATGAATCTTGTTTGTTAGGCAAAATGACTAAGGCTCCTTTCACTGGACATGATGAAAGTGCTAATGATTTATTGGGCCTTATACTTACAGATGTTTCTGGACCAATAAGTTCAATTGCCAAAGGACGTTTTCAGTACTTCATCACTTTTACTGATGATTTAAGTAGATATGACTAGGTCTATCTAATGAAACATAAGTCAGAATCATTTGAAAAGTTCAAATTATTTAAGAATGAAGTACAAAATCATCTTAGAAAAAATATTAAAGCTCTTTGATCAGATCAAGGTGGTGAATATTTAAGCCAAGAATTCGAATATCATCATAAAGAGTGTGGGATAGTCTCACAACTTACTTCACCAAGAACACCTCAATGAATGGTGTATCTAAACGATGAAATTGAAATTTATTAGATATGGTTCGATCAATGATAAGTTGAACAGATCTTCCAATATCCTTTTGGAGATATGCACTAGAAACTGTTGCGTTGTTGCTGAATAGAATTCCATCGAAAGCGATTGAGAAGACACCGTATGAGATATGTTAAGGGAAACGTCCCAATTTATCTTTTCTTAAGATTGGGGGTTGTGAAGCTTATGTCAAGCATTTGAATTCAGAAAAGCTAGTACCCAAAGCTGTTAAGTGCTTTTTTGTGAGGTATCCAAAAGACAAAAAGGATACTATTTGTGCATCTGATATGAGAACAAGTGTTTGTTGCTCATGATGTTGTATTTTTGGAAAGAGAGTTTATTTCCAAAGAATCAATGGGAGTAAAATATGTCTTGAAGAAGTTCAAGAACCACAAGTTGCCACAGAACTGCCTATGGAAATTCGACAAGACTTATAACCAATTGATGAGTCACCACCATTAACACAAGACCCACGTAGGTCTGGTAGGATTCGTCACAAGCCTGAGAGATATGGATTCCCCATTACTGACGATGACAGCATTATGATTATGGATCATAATGAGCCTACATCCTACCAAGAAGAGATGATGAGCCAAGATTCTGAAAAATGGCTTCAAGTCATGAAATCTAAAATGCAATCAATGTATGATAACCAAGTTTGGACTTTGGTTGATCCACCTAAAGATGCTAAGGTTATCAATTGTAAATGGGCTCAAAGGATAAAACATGATATGACCTACAAGTCTCAACTTACTGCAAAAGATTTCAAACAAACTCATGGTATTGACTATCATGAAACTTTTTCCCCAATTTTTATGCTTAAGTCTATTAGGATTCTTCTTGCCACTGCTGCGTACTACGATTACAAGATTTGGCAAATAGATGTCAAAATAGTGTTTCTTAATAGAAACTTACTCAAGGATGTGTACATGACACAACCAAGGGGTTGTGTCGGTCCTAAACATCGTAATAAGATGTGTAAGCTTCAAAGATCCATTTGTGGATTGAAGCAAGCTTCATGAAGCTAGAATCTTCATTTTGATGAGGCAATTAAAGAATTTGGTTTAATCAAAAATGAAGATGAGCCTTGTATATATAAGAAGGCTACTAGAAGCGCAATTGCCTTTTTAGTGCTTTATGTGGATGACATTCTACTCATTGGAAATGACATCCCCTCATTGCAGAGTGTCAAGTCATTGTTAGAGAATTGTTTTTCAATGGAATACTTAGGCAAAACTGCCTATATTTTAGGCATAAGGATATATAGAGAAAGATCCCAAAGGTTAATTGGCCTAAGTCAAAGTGGGTACATTCACATGGTGCTAAAAAGGTTTAGCATGCAAGACTCTAAAAAGGATTCTTGTGAATGTCTCATGGCATTAAGCTCAAAAAGTCTCAATCTCATACCATCAGGGATGGGAGAGAGCACATGAGTAAGATTCCATATGCTTCAGCCATTAGTTCTATCATGTATGCCATATTTTGCACCCGACCAGATGTCTCTTGTGCTTTGAGCATGACAAGCAGATTCTAGTCAAATCTAAGTGAAAGTCAGTAAACTGCAGTCAAGAATATCCTTAAGTACTTGAGAATGACTAATGATGTTTTATTGGTGTATGGTGGACAAGAAGGCGTTAATTGTAAATGGTTACACAGATTCTGGCTTTCAATTTGACTTGGATGACTTTAGATCATAGTCAGGTTTTGTATTTTGTTTGAATAGAGGTGTTGTGAGCTGAAGGAGTTCCAAGTAAGCCATCATAGCTGGTTCTACTATAGAGACCAATTATATAGCTACTTTAGATGCAGCCAAAGAGGCAGTTTGGATTAAGAAGTTTGTTACAGGATTGGGTGTTGCTCCTAGTATTTCAAACCCAATAGACCTATATTGCGACAAAAATAGGGCCATTGCCCAAGCAAAAGAGCCCAAGCCACATCAATAATCCAAACACATACTCAGACGTTTCCACCTCATTCGAGAGATCATTGGGAGAGGAGATGTCAGGATATGCAGAGTTAACACAAATGACAATATTGCTGATCCTTTGACTAAACCACTACCACAACCAAAGCATGATTGTCATATTAGGTCTTTGGGTATTCGGTTTATGCCTGATTGGGCTTAGTGCAAGTGGGAGATTGCTAGTGTTATGCCATAGCCTAATCACATGTACATTGTCATTATTATTTAATGAATATGAGGCATTTCATTTTGGCATATATATTTATATGTTATCAGGTCATTTAGTAATGCAGTAATTTGATAAAAGTATCCATAAATAGTTGATTCTATCTTATGTCATCAAGTATGTGACTTAATAGTAAAACCTTAAGATAAAAGAATACTATTCTAAATAGTCATTAGTTGTTCATTATCATGGGAATGATAATGAGTTAAGACTAGTATACACTCCGAGAGATGATCATGATTTACTAATCATGAATATGAGATGTTACTTAGAACATAGATATATGTTAGGAACATGATATCGGCCTGATCCATTATAAGAAATACTACATGGAATATGTCATCAATATTTCTTATCACAGTAATGATATTTAAGTCCTTTGACCTGAATTCACCACGGACCTGGATGAGGATCTTTATGTTTTGATATAGCTCAACATCATCCATAACAGGATGCTAATACAAGCTATAATTGGACATATGGAAAATCATGTGGAGGAATGTGAGTGACAATAAAGGAATTTGTTCTGCTCGTATTTGAGTGAGATATCTCTTGGCCACTTGATAAGTAGGACTAGTGAAATGCATAACCGTGCTCGAATGAGACTGATAGGGTTATAAATATCATTTGTTTTGATCAGTCTACTTGGGTATCAAGAAATGTTTGATTAAGCTTCATAAAGATGATGTGATCCATGCTTTATGCTTAATCGAGATATCGTGGGACAAAAGAATTAAATATCAAACTGTATATTAGGTTTTGTCGAGTCATCGAATTCACTCATATTGGTTAGTCATAATGTCTTCCTAGAGCCCGCTTAAGACCTGTGTGACTAAATAATCATTTGGGCTTGTTGCTAATACTGAATCAACCTACAAGGTCACACAATAGAATGAGTTGTGCTATATTTATCTTGCTATCATTTTATGCAAAATAATTTGTTTATAAAATATTTTTAAAATAAATTAAAATGCATTTGACCTAGTCAAAGTGATTTGTTTGACTTAGTCAACAAAAATAATAGTTTCTTTGACTTTGTCAACTGAGAGGGGATTTGACTTAGTCAACAAGGCAATTACTATTTATTAGTAACATAAATAATTGAGGGCCGAATTTATGTTTTATTTATGAAGTAAAATTGGGCCAAATTTATTTTTTAATTAATATATATATATGTATATATATATATATAATTAAGTGGTTAGTCCTTGTTAGACAAGGAATAAGAGTGTTCTTGTAGGACAAGAATTAGATCTCCTAGTTAGACTAGGACTAGAGTTTAGTAAAGTCTATAAAAAGCCTTTTTATGAAACCCTACGTAATGATTGTCATCCACTTCACTTAAAGAGAGGAAAAAAAATTTCAAGGTATTGTTTAGAGTAAAAATTCAGTGCTAGCATACAACCCGAGTTCCGTTCATTCATGGGGATACTAGTAGAGGATGTTCGCATCCTGTAGCATATGTGACTCAATTCCAGCGGCATATACTCATCACTGATCTGAATTTGTGAGGTTAACGCTTATTCCTTAGTAGGTTTTATCGAATTGCTTAGATCCTTGTTGGAATTCGTTGACAAAAGTTTTTATTTCCGCTACTTGTATGTGTCACTGATTCTAATAGGTTGCTCTTGAAACATGTCCCTGAGTTATGTCATCATATCAAATGCTTCCATTTCCTGAAATTGCTTCTAAAGTTTAGAGTTCATAGTGGCAAGCATAAGACACATTACATCAACTGAATCATTCGCATGCTTCTGATAAGCATCTTTTTCAGCTTTGGGGCATTTTTTTGTAGGCTCATTAGGGATTTCTTGTTCTAGGACATAAAGGTTCCTTTCCTGTTTAAGGACTATCCTTAGATTTTGAGACCAATAAAGGAAGTTAGTCCCACTGAGCTTTTACTTCCCAAGGATAGATCGCAGAGAAAAGTTTGAAGTATTCGTGTTTGATGCCATTCGTCTACATACAAAAACATGCAAAGTATTTAATGAATGAGGTCTTCAAA
>CAODLS010451670.1:0-33789 GCA_948243855.1 Flueggea neowawraea | reverse complement strand
CCATTTCCTAGATTTGGCATAAATACTAGATAACTGTACATAATGTCCATCATAATTTGGATCCGATTCTATCAATTTATTCCCTATCTTTTCACCTAATTCAACATATCCATGAATCCTGCAGGCACAGAGAAGTGTTGCCCACAATACTGGATCTGGCAAGACAGCCATATTCTCAATCAATTGAATAGCCTCAGATACTAAACCAGCACGACCTAAGAGATCAACCATGCAGCCATAATGTTCCATTTCGGGTTCAATGCCATAACTATCCCGCATAAATTTGAAATAATGCCTACCCTCGCTAACCAAACCTGCTCGACCACAAGCATTTAAAACCCCAATGAAGGTTATATTCACAGGAAAAATACCTGACTTTAAGAATCTCTCAAACAGCGCAAGAGTTTCCTCCCCAAGGCCTTGCAAAGCCAAGCCACAAATCATTACATTCCATGTCGAAGTATCCTTCTGGGACATTCTACTAAATAAAACCCTACACTGTTCAATGCATCCACATTTTGCATACATGTCAAGAAGAGTCGTACCAAGTGTAATTGTCATGGGGACATTTAGTGAATCTATAATAGAATGCACCATCCGGCCCTGCTCAATCAACCCCAACTGTGCCGACGCAGAGAGTACAGTCACTAGTGTAGCCTCATCCGCAGCAAAATCGCTATCTCTCATCCTTCTAAAGCACTCCAAACCTTCGTCAAGCTTCCCGTTATGAACGTAGGCCATAATCATTGTATTCCATGATATCACATCCCTTTCAGGCATTTCATCAAACAGCTTCTCTACAGCACTTACTTGGCTGTAAACTAGCCAACAGATAATTCCAAGTAACAACATCATAAAGCTCTGAACTTTCATCAAACACTCGTTTCGAGCTCTCAACTCTATTGCACGCATTGTAAAAATGAATCAACGCGTTCCTCACACAAACATCGTTAGAAAACCCCAACTGTACCAAATGACCATGAACCTGAACCCCTTCACTAAAACCAAACCCCTTACTACAAGCCTGTAACAAAAATGTATAGCTATAATTGTTGGGTCTAATACAACTTGTCAACAAAGATGAGTACAAAGCAAGGGATTTAACCGGGTTTTCACTCTTCGAAAAGCACCGGATCATGTTATTGGAGGCGAAAAGGGTCGGATAAGTGAGCGACTGATAAATTGAGAGCGAGTACTCAAAAGGGTTGGGGTAAGGGCAAGAGGGGCAAGAGTGGCCGATGAGATTGGAATCGGCGGTGAGTCCTGAGGCGATGATTCGGGCATGGAACTGCTTGATTTGGCGGATTGAGCATTTTGGTGGGAGAAATGAGAGTGAAAGAAGGTGCTTTCGATTGTTTGGGAACATAAATGGAGTGATTAATGGCTTCAAAAGGGATTAGCATAGGTCGTGATTGTTTGTTGTTGAAGGAAATTTGAAAAGTAGTTAAAGTTGTCAAATTTAAGTCATCAACTGACAAACTGCGACGCAATATAAAGACTATGGCTTCGGAGACATTTAATTGTTTGACACAAATAAGCAGAAAACGTATATAACAAAAAGGATTTGAATTCCCTTTCTTTTTTCACTGAGAACCCTTTTGGTAGTTTTATATTTTAATTTTTGATATCTGAAGTTCCCTATTGTCAGATTTTTATATCATGTCAGGATTAGCAAAAAGTGAGACAAAAGGAAGAGGTCTTCACTCTCCAAAAACTAGATCCAATTCCTTTCCCTTGCCGTCGAGACTTTGTACAGGAGCAACTGATAGAAAATAAAGTTTTATGGCTTATGCTACTTTCGGCCAAAAGCCTGATGAATAGCATCAGCCAGAGCCACAGCTTCTTCAGGGCTCTGGCCAGTTCTAAAAACTCTGAATTCTGTTTCGCTCGGGCTGGAATCCATCCATTCTTTAAGCACTGACATTGAGTAAGGACCCCTTCCGACACCAGAAGAAGTCACTAGATGCCATATTTCGCAATTCAGGTCGTCTGGCACTTGCTTACTAACTGCAACTGTTGAAGTTTGCTCTTCATCATCACTCAACTCTATTATGTAGATAGTTGGTTCGCATTGCTTCTGCACTTTTCCACGTTCAACATTTGTTTCTGTATTTTTCTGTTCCCTGGAAATTGCATTAGGCTCTTCGTTGTCATTTATCTGCATGATATCTAGTGCTTGTTCAATCTGCTTGGTCTTTGCCTCTTTATCTTCAGCAACTACTAGTGCATCTTGTGTATCCGCAGCAATAGCATTATTAAGCTGACATTGCTTTTCAGGAAGAGGAGAATTCAATTGGCCATGAGAAGAATTAGCAGGATGCTCCTCGAATAAAGGCTCGGAATGAGATGCTTCAAGATGGTTCTGATTTATATCTTCAGAAGCTTTAAGCTTTTCTGGTAAATGAACACAGTACATGCACAAGAAGAGAAATATCCATCAATATGCATGATAGAACATTTTGGAAAGAAAAAAATAAAAGATATCTGACTCATATGCTGAATCATATCATTCAATCTTTTTCTCCAATAGGCAAAGAACACCTTTATGTGTAAATAACTTTTTACTGTTTTATTTTTCTAACCAGTAAAACATGGCAACCATGTCAATTATCACAAATGCAAACCTAAAATTTCTAATTATATCCTCCAAAACTTGAAAATGAATTGGAGAACTCATACCTTGAAAATGAAAGATGGAAGAACTCCAAAGCAACACGATTTTATTTTAGAATGGAAAACCATTCCAAAGAACTAGCTTGTGTGAAATTCCTCATCATCCAATTTCATCTCATTATGCCATAAAATAAATAGCCAAATTTGGTATGAACTCAAAGAACAAAATACGTGCTGGATCTTTCTGTGATGGGGATAGTATTGGCTCGCCAACTATGTGAGGGTGGGATATGTATCCGGTTTCGTTACCATTATAGAATTAACACAGAAAGATGAGAAATTCAAACCTTTTTCATAAATTTTAGTGTTTTCACCAGAGATTTCTCTTCCTTGATCATTTTCAATTGCAAAACCAGATCCAACAAGTCCAGAAGCAGAGTCTTCATCTTCTGCAGAATTTAAAATCCGATCAGAATCTGTTGTTCAAAATAGCTCCAAACATTCAATAATCTTCACAAGTTGTCCAAGCAAATAAAGCTATATACTAGGTAGACTTCCAAGCTAACATAACTCTAGTGAGAAAAAAATACTTTGGAACTTATTGACGATAGAAGAACTTAATGGTAAACTTTTTCCTTGTCCAAAAAGCAAAAAAAAAAAAAAAGGTGAACTTTTGAATGGTTGTCCGTCATCATATAAACAGTTGATTGACTTGTAGACGAACCATCTTAAGCACAGCACAACATTTTCACTGTCACAGAAATTAACTTGTGGAAGAATACTTCAATATTTTCTACCTATGATCAGACCACAAAACAAAAGATAACTCCAAAATATGAATGGCTGAGTTCACACGGAGGTGGTGGAGATTGAAGGAAAGAAAGCACTTGGAGATTGTCAAATAATGCAAATTTATGTAAGAACCAGTTGATAATGAAAATAATGCAAAGAAACCGTCAAAGCTCGTGGTGCAATTGTAATAAAGCACTGTGCTAAACATGAGAAGTATTTCAGAGGAAAAAAAACTGCCAAAGAAGCGCTTGCTAGTTGAATATGCAAACTCTTTTATTTAGTTGTCCAATTTTCCTTTGTATTAGAGTTAGAAAACCTATTCAATCTTTAAACCAAATAACTGAAAGCGTTTTTCTAAAATGCCCTCTTATGGACTACATTTATGATCCCAAATCATATCCATATCATTCAACATAAATCCCAAAAAAAACACGCCAAGAAGCTGTCGTAAGAAAAGAATAACAACTCGAATCCCATTATACCTGTAGAGTTCGCACCACCATTTGGATGGCAGTAGAACCCATTGACTCGGGAATTTTCTCGTCGACAATTTGTCATCCCACTGGTATACATTTCGGGTGAACCATCCTCCTTGTGTTCATCCTTCTGAGACAGGAATTTATTGGCAGGTTCAACTTCCAATTCTTCTGCAATTATTTCAGGAA
This sequence comes from Flueggea neowawraea, assembly GCA_948243855.1. NCBI lineage: Eukaryota > Viridiplantae > Streptophyta > Magnoliopsida > Malpighiales > Phyllanthaceae > Flueggea > Flueggea neowawraea. Next base: position 29,719 of record CAODLS010451670.1, on the reverse strand, counting down.
CCTCAAGCAACAACCTGGATTGCTCTTCTTGTGTCTCAAGCAGCTGCATTCTTGTCATGTAGTCAAAAAGCGTATGCAGAAATGAAGGTTAAGGAACAAATCACCTTTTACTAAGATGTACAAGCCCATAATTAGTTCTTAAGATCAATCAAAAAAGAGTTGATGCCGCAGATTGTTTCAAACTATGTTCCTCGTTATTGGAAATAAATTGATGAAAATGTATGTTTTCAAATCAACATTTAAGTGATATAAGAGGTCAAGAAATCAGACACACTCAAATCTGACATTGCTAACTGAGACAACTTTACACCAGTATAGGGCTGACTTCTAATGCTATTGCATATGCTTAGAAAAACTATATTGGTATAATACAAGGAAATAAAACTGACTAGCAGTATAAACTATTCGGTAAAAACTTGCTAACAACACAATCATCCCTTCTCATACATTTTATTGGAATAATTTTCGTTTCCATACAGATTTTAGGATATTCTCTTCTCCATCCCTTCTCATTTGCCCGATCAATCTGTTTTCTCAATGAAGCCAGTTCACTGGCAATCCGCTGGGGTATTCCAGAAAATCCAATGCAGAAAGCAAAAGAAAATAGAGTTAGAAACATAGAAATGCATTACAACTTACGAAGGTGATGAAGCATCAATTGCTTAAAATATGAATTCTCCCTAAAATTCTTACACGAATAGATCGAAAAATTCTCACATGTATTTTGAAAGAAAATACATACATTTTTTGTTATGACCCCATGGAGATTCTTTGCCTTCTCAAATTCTTCCTGTCAGCCGAAACATTCTAGTCAACTTTTGGGTGCAATGAACCAAAATTAATAACAAAATATTGAACTGTATTTCATGATGCATATCCAAATATTTGACCATCTAATAAGTAAAAGAAAATGTAACTTTGCATCTTCAAATGCCTATAATTTGCCTCTTCTGGGACAGTTGAAAGAATGACTATTTTTCTAGAAATGATGCACAATTATACACTTTCTATTCATAATGAAAATCGAGAATATCTATTAATTGTATGTTGGAAACAAGTAGGAATCAGTCTTTTTATTCAGCCTCAAAAGCACCAATTTGAGAAGGGTAAAAGAGAAAACATATATTTCATGTTTTCTCGGACAAATTATACTATATGCTACATGTTGAACATACAGGAGCTAAATGAGCCTTATATATCACATATTATGCTTATGACTGGATTCGGAAACTAAGGGTGATATATGTATATAATGAACGAGCAAATGTAAAATTTCATAAAGAGGTGCTACACTGCTTAGCCACAAAAAGAAACTTACAACAGTAGGTCTCTTAGCTAGACCCCCTTTTACCCTTCTTTGCAAATCTTGGCATTCTTCCTGTAAAACAAATAGTATGAGCTTAATAATTAAAGATTAAAATTGGAGACTTGTAAGTTGGCATTATTGTTATAAGGACTGACAATATAATTCGATGATGAATCGGGAAAAGGATTCCAATAAGGAACCTTTTACAAGTGCTGGCAAATGCAAGATGTTTCATTTTATACTAAGTAAAACTATTCCATTATTATTCTGATGAGAAAGTAACGATCTCATCATAATCCTTCTCATTTCTCATAGGCCTTAAGCATTATGTTGTACACTTCTAGAATTGTAGATGAGAAATATTAGAAAGGCATCTCAAATATCCAATCAAGTTTTTACCTCAGAAAAATCAAAATCCAACAGCTTACAAATGAGTGTGTCTTTCGTTGGCATCCTGGAAAGTTTTCATCATTTCTTGATCCTTTTTTTAGGCCTATAAATATAATACAATCACAGAGCATAAAGCTAAAATAAAAAAGCAATACGCATCACAGGAAATAAGTAGGCCTATTTTGATTAAAGGAAATGATAAACTAAAAATCGATGGCCATTTATCTAACTGATACCTGTTAGTTGCAGTAACTGATAATCATTTTTTTGCATGCAGTCATAGGGATCAGATCTGACCCTTACAAGACTTCCCATTACATTTGCATCAAACGTCTCCGGTTGCTTTAACAACTCCTCCACCACACTCCTCCTCAAGTATACATGCGTAACGTCTCCAGTTGCTTTAACAACTCCTCCAAAATGGGCATTCAGATGCTTATAGATATTATTCTTCTTTACCGACTTTCTTCCTGTAATAGGTTTTAGTTTTGCATCACAAAGAATTGCCTTCTTGTTCTCTGAGTCAAAAAGATTGTTTTCTTTGCAATAATCTGTAATAATATCAACTACGTCATGCTGAGATAATTCTTTTGATGTATCTTTACCGACTGAAAAAAGAAAGTCAAATAGAGGTCTTGATGCCCAGCCAACAAATTCTTTTTTCTTCGATTTGACCCTCTCTTTCTTGTGATAGTGATTTCTCTTGCCTCTCTTCCTACTACGAATCGGCTTCTTCTCATTTGTATCACTTGCATCATCATCATCAGAATAAAGATGATCATCATAATCGAAATAGTCAATATACTCTTCTCCATTGTAAATATCATTTGCGCAGTTCAAATCTTTCCTTAAAAGGTCAAGTGCAGAACGAACTTGCTACAATGTCAATCTTTCTCTTGTCTTGACCATTTCCCAGTAGTTCCTGAAATGATGCTCATACATGTCTTCATCATTGAAGTCTATCTTCGCCTGTAATTCAACCAGCAAGCATCCAACAGGAAAATAAAAAGGAAATCAGAATTTTAAAGTAAAATCTTGTGGAGCATATACCGTTAGAAGTGTGAAAGCTTTCTAAACTTAATATCATGTTCCAAACAGTGTATATATATATATATATATATATATATATATATATATATATATATATATAACATTAACCAAAATTCATAGGGAATAAGTTGGGTGCTTTCATTGTAGCTGAGATGATAGGAAATAGTATATAAGAAACTAAACAGCAGAAGTAAGTTTTAAATATGTTTTTAAAGAAATAGATGAAGCAAAAAATGCAAACCTGAACAGAATCTGGATTTCGTTGTCCTTCAATGAGCGCAATAAGTGTTAAACAATCACCGCAGAATCCTCTGTTCTCTCTGATCACTGGGAAATTGACATCACAAAGGCAGCGACCACATACAGCTCTTGGGCAGCAAAAGCACTGAAATTTGGGGCGTTTGTCGCATTCGAAACAAGAATGCCACCCTGAAATTCAAAATTACCACCTTAAAAACCAGAATAAACTATTCACAAATTAACTAAATGTCCAAAACTTATTTGCACTCTAGAAAAGTCATTTAAATTGGGAAAGAGAAGACCATTGAACATTGATGGAAAAGGTTTCTTATGGACAATTAGGGAACTTACTACAGCCCCAAAGATCATCACTCTGCAGGAAAGAGTCATCTTTGTTGACACAATGTGGATGATAAAATTTAAGGCAATCCCTGAGAGCACAAAATGTTGAGTTAATATCCAAGATCATAAGCCAAATATATTATTTATTCATGGATGCTTAAAATCATACTTCTCAAATAGAAAGACAGCAGGATCCATCTAGCTCCGGAGCCAAAAATTGAACGATTACATGAATGCGATCAACAGTCAAACATTAAAAGGAATTCTACGAAGCAAGAAGGTTTATTTCAATCACATAATGCAATTATCGGTCATGACTTACCGACTGTAGCTTTCCGTTAAGAGTTTAAAGACCATCAACTAGCATTTCAAACAAATTTTCCACTGAAATAAGATTATTTTACGCTTGCTTTAAATCCAGTACTTCTATGGAACCTCCATAGTACGGAATTCAATACAAAATATAAACAGACGGGGTATAAGATTTTTCTTTAAAGAAGAATCAATTTCTCAAAACAGATGAATTATTCTCTTGGAAGGGCATGAGACGATAACGTAATCATCATAACTATCGCAAAGCATCAAACCATCAATGGCAAAAATTTACTAAGGTTGGCTAAAAGGACTTGAATGATTAAAAGCACATAATTCCAAATCGTCAGTGACAAAAATTTTGAATCCAAACTAAAGTTGACTGAAGTTAATACCAGCAAAAAGGAAAGAAAAACTTGATTTTTCTCAATGAAGGCATATAAATCCTCATCTCTGTTACTAAAAAACCCCAAACTTGGACAAGAGACCAATAGTTTTTTTAGTAAATTAAACTCATTATGGACTAACCAAACTTATTTAAACCCCCACATTTTCACTAAACTCAGAAATGGTTGCTGTGCGTGTGTGTTGTGTTTTTGGCTTAATGATTTGAGTTATTGGGTCAATTTGAGAATTTGGGTCAGAAAAATTCATAATATATTTTTTTTTTCTTAACCAAGCCCCAGTTCAGAATTCTTCCACTAGACCATGATTAAAAAAAATGCCTTTCACGTTGCATAGTAGTGCAGAAAAAGAGCTCACCCGTTGTCACAGATCCTAAGCATCACTCCATCCTTGCAAACAATGCAGAAGCTTTCTGCAATCTCCTCCTTGTTTATCTTCGTCTTCTTCCTCCCCATTATCTCCAAAATCTGTTCTTTACGTTATCAGACACAAGAAGCCACCAAAGACGTCAACTTTAATATGTCCCCTTCTCCAACACTTGTCCAAGTAAAAAACAGAGACTCTGTACCTGTTGCTTCCACAAAACACAAAGCCATTTCAGGAAAAAAAAAATGGAAAACGCAAAGCCATTCCCACAAAAGCTCAAAAAACCCAACTTTCAACATCAACCCACAAAAACATTTTCACAAAAAACTTAAACACAACAAATTTCAGAATCAAACATATCAGAAAAATCAAAAAGGTAGCACCTTTAACTTTTCGGAAGCCAAAAATCAACCAACTTTAAGCTCCCAGAGCTGCCATTGTTGAGAAACAGAAGGCTAAAGAGGAAACGAGTTGAGGCATTAAGTCACAACGAAGATACAGATACGAGGGTGCGTTGAGACAATAAGGAGACTATTCAACTCACTCCGTCCTATAAGTTACATACAAAACGACTAGCAAAACATAGCCTTCTTCCGGAAGTTAAGGAGCAATAAGAAATAATATGGTTTTATTAAATACAAGAGAAGTTTAAGGATAGAAATTTGTAAAAAAGGAGTGGTAATTTCTGGGTCATTTATTGGCTGGTTGGAGTAGTGTCAGATTAATGGGCAGTGATCTCTGATGAGGTTGCTCTGTGTAGTTGGCAAATATTCCAGTAATAGTACGTTGGCAAATTTCGCATGAGGATGATGCGTTGAACAAAGATAAAGAAAAGGAAAAAGTTGGACTTTTTTTGTTTGCTCAATTTTGCATATGCAGCCTCTAATATTTATGGAATTACACTTTAGCTTAGCGCATCAGGAACAATACTACGTATTTGTCTAATATTTAATTCAATTTTTCTCTCCAATCTGTCGTAAAATTTAAACTCGATCGTCTTTTCTATCTTATTAATATATCTCTATTCCTAATTTAAAAAAAGAAAGAAAGAGTTAGAGAAAAATTAAATTAAATATTATATTTTAAAGAGACAAGTATTATTGAAGATACTTACACTTTGGCATTTTGAAAAGCAATTACATTTCATTATGGGTAACTACCTATGAATGTGTTGGTTGCAATTTGTGATTTCATCCCTCCCTTATTTGAGTTAAATATGCATATTATCATAATTAAAGTACTGAATTTTACAAATAGGACTATATATTTTTAAATTTTATAAATAAAAATACGCTCAAATTTTATTTTGTAAATGCCACATTTTTTCAACTGAATTTCAAAAATATCAAATTCAATTAGATAAAACCGGTGTTCTCTCTTAATTTCGAAAATATCTGAGAATTTTGGGAAAAAAAGACGTTGAAATATCTCTAAAACGATTTGAAGAAAATCTTTTAAAAAAAAATCAGAACTGGTAGCAAGAAAAGCGATCAGCTGCGGATAAGACTATAAGCCCTCTGTACGCTCAGATCAAACGGATATAAATGAGCCACGTCACTCTATCATATGGTTGTAAGAACGCTGGTTCCAGTGCAATTAGATCGACAAAAAGTCTGCGAGCTCAAATTGGACAAAGGAAAAAGTGACACGTAGGAACACTGGACAACTATGATGAGAACACGGAATCAGCTGTGGTGCACATCGCATAAGTCGGATCCTTCGGCTTCTACATCGACACGTGTCTCGATCTGACAGCTACTGCTGGTTTAGCTCCAATGCTTCTGATTTCACTGATTTTGTTGGCGAGCTCGAATATCTGACCGTTGAATTGTACAAATGGCACGATTTGGACCATTGAAAGGAGAAATTTTATGTGAGATTTTTTAGCACAATTGTTAGGTCGAAACGCCAATCAATCACTCTTCGAAAGGTGTGATCTCGTGTGACGGGTTTTGTGGCAAAGTTGGTGGGCCGGAATGCCAACCAATCACGTTTCGAGATGCGGATGCAAGCTAATCTGGTCCATGGGCTTGGGCCTTAACAACATGGGCTTGATTTTGGAAATTTAAATTAGGTGCCACGGGCTTAGGCAGGAATAGCTTGGGCTTGATACTGGAATGCAGCAGCAACAGTTTGAACCAAGGACATCTAGGTACATATCACACACATCAACCAGTTGGGCCATCAAGCACTTATGATTGGAAATTGCAACGAATCATTTCTATATTAGAAATCAACGGCTCCTCCCCACACAGACCGTCATCCTCGTTATCAGATGGAAGAGTAAAGCCATTCAACAACTCATCATCACCACAACATCGTGAAACCAGTAAAAAGGACAGCAAAAACGAAAAAGAAAGAAGAGAGAGGAAATACAAAATTAATCTTTTAAAATCTCTCTTCGTGGCTTCAAGAATCTCCTACCAATAAAGAAATATTAGAGAGAAGTGTCAAAAAATAAGAAAAATAATGCATGATACTGGACCTTGAAAGAAAACAGAACAAGCACGGAAAAAATGAAAAGCATGGATAATAGTGGCATTTGAAACATGCAGGACATGCAAAACAAAGAAAAAAAGGCATGCATTCATGGGAGTGGCGTTGAAGCAAAAAATAGGCATGGAAGAGATTAGCAAATTAAGACTACCTTTGTTCTTTGACAGAAACTAAAAGAAGAAGATAGGTGCGGCTGTCAACAAGTGGGAGAAGAAAATTATGATTGCTATTAGGGCTACGAAGTGTATCAAATGGAATTAAAAAGAGGCGATTATAAATCAATAAGAATGATAAGATTACGCCGCAGCACAAATGGCCCAGTGGTTCGGCTTCCCTTAGGGACGCACGACGTAGAGGTCAAGCCGCGGCATCTGCGTGGGTGAGTTTCTCGCCTTCTTCTTGTGGATAAGTTGAGGCCGTACAAAAAAAGGAATGATAAGTACATGATATATCAACAGAAAAGAAAAAAAAAATATATATATATATATATGATAATCCAATGAGGCGGCAACGTTGCGGATCAGAATGAGAAGTGTTGCATTTCAAGTGGGATTCAATTTGCAAAATTACGGTTCAAGTGTCAAATTTGTATAACTTGGACAAATGCTCCTTACGACATAAAAATTCACAAAGGTCCTTATTCGTGTTACACTCCAACAATTGCAAAAATTCATAAAATACTCCAATTTATTTATGATCAAGAAATTACTCCTCCATTTGAGAAACTCAAAATATAGGAGTGAAGAGTCATTGATGTGTCATAGATCGAGGTCCATTGAGTCTAACAAAACCCACAAGACCCAATGTGACAGAAATCAAAGATTCAGCAAGTCCACCTTCTGGAAACTCAATATTCTGAAGAAAGAAAAGACACGTTTAAATTGACTCGTCAAGACTACTTCAAACTCATTCAAACATCACAAAATTAGGAAAAAGATGATGAAATCATCTCCTGATAACACAAAATACGTGAAAATCTCTTGTGAGGGTTATCACATGTTATCTTCTATCACCTATAAATAAATGCTCTCATTTGCATAAAGATACGTCTTTTCACTCCTAAAGACCTCCCAAAACTCTATCAGAATAATAATCTGACTTGAGCATCGAAGGGACATCGAGGGTACAACCCTCGACCTCCTGACCTTACTTTGTTTTGCAGAATGCACGTGAAAATCTTTCAACTTGATTACTGTTCTAGGCAACAACACTTAGCATTAATTCATAATATTCTTTTTTATGATTCTTTATTTGTAAGATTATTTAATTCATGTATGACTTGATATTTATAATCCTTCAAATAAATTTTCAAAGTATTTCCTCCTCAAATTTCTTTTAACAATTTAACATCCCTCAATTAAATAGCCATCATAGGCTCATGGTACCAATTGTACAGAGAACAATTTATTCTTCAATAAATTTGGATTCAAGGACATTTTAGGACAACACCTGGATTTTAAAGTTTGACATACCAAAAGCTTGATTGAGGGAAAAAAGTTAACATAAAATCTTTGTAAAGATAACATAGCCTATAAAATTGGATCATAGAATTTGAGACTTAGTTTATAACCAATTGCAATAAAAAATGTCATATAAAAAATTGAAAAATCGATCTTTTTTAATAAATAAATTTGATAATTATAATTGTAACTCATGAATAAATTTCATCACATTTGAGCTTCTATTCTAAATTAGTAATCATTATAATTATAATTAATGAATTTGATGATTATATTTGATTATATAATAGTAGTGGTGCGAATCCCAAGAACAATGCCTTAAAAACCACAATAAGATATGGTTTTCGTTGTAGGAAAACCAAAATCAAATTTTGTAATAAGATGGTGATCCAACAATTATAGGAAGAATAGTGAACCAACGGTATAAAATTTTGACCCAATATTTATAGAACAATCACGAACCAAAGGTATAGAAATTCTTGACCCTTTGTTATAGAGAAACTCAAACCAAAGATAGAGAACAAAAATGATTGCTTAGCACAATTAGCTTACACTCAAAAGTTTTCTAAAAAAACAATAAGAAAAATATCTCATAATACTTTGATGAAAATAACCTCTAACCTTTAAAATGGAAAAAAGTAATGTTTATATATGTTTTTGGAGCAAAGACCCAATCCTAAACAGAGTAGGAAATCCAAAAAAAAATAGCAAAAATGTCATAAAATGCGTCCAAAACAGTTACCCGGACGGACCAGATTTAACACAGTTTAGCAAAGTGTGTGAAAAATTTAGGAACCGCTAGGCATTACACGGTTTGAGGTGTCTCTAACCGTGTAATGTTTGACGAGCATCCTTGAATTTCCAGTTTATTACACGGTTAGTTCTCCTCAATTATACGAGCGTGTTTCGTGTAGTTCCAAAAAGGCCAAAATTCGCCTCATTTGATTACCGATCCGCACCATCTTCAATACACACCAAATTAACTTGCTTTGGAGACTCTCGAAGGTCTAAATATAAGCTAGAAATATCCTTGGACATCGAATTTTGAATGAATAAAATCAAAGCTTCCTTGAACTTCATTAATTTTGCAGCTCTATGCCTAGGATCACATCAAGTAGAAAACGTGAAAATGCTAAAAAATTGTGAATTATAAGACAATTTGATAATTAATTATTTAAAATACAAATTGTTACAAATTTTAAGAAAAATAAGTGGAAAATAGCATTCTTAACATATCTTTTGAATTTGAGCATACCACTAAATTAATTATGTAGCTCTCTAAAATTAATTTTGAGTTTAGTGACAACAAATAATACATACAAACACATTTTCCTCAATGCAATTTTAGTGATTAATTAAACAGTCATCTTTTAGTTTCCTCTTCTTTTTACTTCACAATAAAACTCATACAAATAAATGCAATCATAAAAATCAATATATTTAATTAAAGATATTGATAGCCCAAGATCAAAATAAGAAATATTTTAATAATAATTATTTCATATTAAATAATAATTTAAGTATTAATTAATTATTAAAAATATTAATGTTTAATATTTAATTTAATATTAAATAATTAATTTTTTTAAAGGGAGGGTGATAGAGAATGAGAGAGAGAAGGAGGAGGAAAGAAAGAGAGGGAGAGAGAGATGGGAGAGAGGGAGAGAGAATAAGAGAGAGAGAAGAGATAGGAGGAGAGAGTGAATTAGGAAAGAGAAAAGGAGGGAGAGAGAGAGAACGAGAGAGAAATGAGGAAGAGAGAGGGAGAGAGAGAGAGAGAAGATAGAGGGAGAGAGAATTAGGAGAGAGAAAGAGAGGGAGAGGGAGAATTGAGAGAGAGAGAGAAAATAGGGGAAGAGAGAGAAAAAAGAATTAAAACGGGCAATTCTTAGGAAAAGGGCTAAAAATTAAAGCATATCTAATTATAATTTCAAAGAATTGACATCAAATTGAAATTGCAAATACTATTGATGAGTCAAACAACAGAATTAGAATTAGTTAGATTTAATTTCATAATTGGATAATTATTAGCCCAATTCCTGGACATTCAAATGGGCCCTTATATTTGTTGAGAACGAGAAATAATGTGTAAGAGAGCTAAGATTGAGTGTGATGATGGTTGAAAATTAGCATCTCCAATACTATTTTTATATTTATAATTTTTTTATTATAAAAATTAATCTTCTAAAATTCATCTCTAATTTATTTTTTATATCACTCTTTATTTTTAAAAGTAATATAAAAGTGGAGTTTATTTTTATATTTAGTTAGTTAAAATGACTCTTTATTTTAATTATCATTAATAAAATTTACACTTTTTCATATATTTTATTTTTTTATTTCTTCTCTCATTTAATTATTCTTCTCCTTTGAAGAAAATTTGTGTCTTCAATATATATAATTTATGATGCTTTCTATTTTTATCAAAAATTCTCTAAAAAATAAAAAAAAAATACAATTAGAGATATTAAGAAGTAAAATGAGATAATCTAAACAAAGAGACAAAAGACAACAGATACAATCAAAGTAGGATGTTTTATATATAAAACAAGATAAAAACAAAAGAAAAGAGTTTTAATCAAATATATATAATTGACTAACGGAGAATACTCGATAGGTACATACACATATGCAACGAATAATAGCGGGGGATTTTTACAAGTTACTGAAATTAGATCTGTCATGTGGTAAAGTTACAGGTCAGTCTCTAAATTCTTGCAAAACATCACAATGGGTCCCTAAACATGATAATACATTATAAGGTCCCTAAAAGAGGAATTATCTTGCATCTTGAATAAAACTCCTACCTCTTAGGAGCTTGAAGATAGGAGTAACAGTCATTGATGTGACATGAGTGGAGGCCCATAGAAGCCTAATATGACCTATGAGGTCTAATGTAATGAAAACTTAGAATTTAGCAAGTCTATCTTCTAGAAATTCAACATTTTAAAGAAAGAAAAGACATTTTCAATATGACTCATTCAAAACATTGCAGAAGCAAGGAGAAAATCAAGGAATCATCTCTTTCAAACTCAAGACACATGAAAATCTCTACCTGAGCTCATATCTAATCATCGCATGACACCTATGAATAAACGTTATCACCTTCATGGAAGGTACGTTTTCCACCACTGAAGGCTTCCCAAAACCCTGCCAAAATCCTCCACTAACTTGAGTGGCAAGTGATATCGGAGGTTCAACCCTCGATCTCTAACCTTGATTGTTTTGCAAGATACGCAAGGTTTCTAACCTTGAAGACTTTTCAACTTCATTGTAATTCAAGGAAATAACAAGCATATTTCAAATTGTTGCAATTGTCATAATCATAATAATTAAGAATCTTATACCTAGAAAGACGATATTGATTAATAGAGAATATAAGACATATAAGCTTTTCCAAAATTTTTGTACCCTGAATTACAGGTTTAACAAATTCACACCACCATTGAATTTTTGGATCCACATCAATAACCAGATCTTCTAAGGAAGACATTTTGGAAATCACATTGCAGCAATCTTTCAACTTTCTAGATTTCGTATCCTTTTTTTCCGAATGCCATATAAAAACATCTTGGTTGTGTCTCCACATTTGAGAATGACATGCAAAAACACCATAGATGATCCAAGCAACCAATTTGAGCTGATAAAGAAGGAATTAATGTGCCTCGAATATCAAGCAACTCAAGATCCTTGAGCGCTTTTGTTTCATTTGGGAAAGCAACCAAATTTTTATAGGAATTTAAATACAGAGCTTTAAGATTTTTCAAGTAAGATACTGATGATGGTACTATAATGATATTTGTGCCATGTAAGTCCAGAACACAAAGATTTCTCATGGATCTAAAGAACATCTGAGGGATTTGTGTCAAAGCATAATTTCTCATGTAGTGGCAATGTGGAAAGACTCTTGCAATATGGCCTTTGAGGCAATCTGTTCAATTTAGTATTCATCAAAGAGATTTGTATTGCATCTTTCTAACCCTTGACATCAGGAGGTTGTCATAACTTCTTACCAGCTTCCACCAAATATTTAAAGTCTGACCTTTCTATTGAAATCTTAAGGGCTAATTTTTGAAAGACTTTGTCCAACCTTACGTGGTTTACCTTCTCACTACTCTCCAACAAGGAAACATGAATAAGATCCTTCAAAATCGTATGACCTTTACCCCGTGTTGACTGATCTACAACATTAATGAATCATTCGACTCTCCAACATTCCACCAGTGAATCCTTCGATTTGATGATTTTTAAGAAGGTTGAACCAGAACTAGACCAGGTGCTGGCGATTTCTAGGTTGGCCAATTCTGGTTTGATTATGGTTCGGTTTGACGGGCCGATTCAAATTTGGCCATGTTTAGGGTAGGCCATCTGCAACTATAAACACTAATTTGGTGCATTTATTCCCAAATTTGGTGCAATTAATTCTTTCACGTAATCTTTAAACAAAATATATTTTTTTATTTTTAGTAAATATATATTAAAATTTTAATTAAATATTTTTAATTAATAATTAAAATAGAACAAAATTTAATTAGAAAATATTCAATTATGAATGTATTATGTTTTAATTTGTAGTGTATGTATCTTGTATTGGATTTTATTATTTTATTATCTATTTAATTTGTTTACTTTCCACGAATAAATTAAATTAATACTTAAATTTATTTTTTGATTTAACACAAAAACAACTTGTGTGTTAAACAAGCGCTTTAATTTGTATTTTTCTCACTACATACTCCTAAAATGCTATATGTTTGTGTGTGCCAAACAAACCTTTTTAAGTTACAGCTTTGTTTCAAGTCAAGTTTATCGTGGGTTCAAACGACAACAATCTCGATAGTGCCTCTTCAATTGTTTTCATTTTTTCTTGCCATAATCAATCTCTTCCTTATTCACTTCACATTTGGTAAAAGAAATTTTTTTTTTGTGAAGTCATTGATAAATTGTAAATATCAATCACTTATAATTGATAGAGCATTTGATAACACTTTGTTACTTCACAAAATTCACTTTCTTTCTTCTTCAACTAAGGTTTATTTTTCCTTTCCTATTCTAGGTTTTTGTGTTTTCTTTAATTTCTTGAATTGTCTTTCTATGTTGGTTTGTGTTACCTTGGATCAAATTTTGAATTGAATCTTTGTGAAGTTCGAATCTTTAAAGCTTGGGAATTTCGATTCTTTTATTGAATTCTATGGTTTTTTTTTTTAATTTGGTTTCTCTTAAATAGAAGTTGGGTTTGGAGAATTTTGAATGTCATGCATCATGATTCGGGTTTGATGGGGATTGTGAGCATTTAAATGAATTTCTAGACTAGATATTGAGATTGAGATTGGCGTTCCACAACTAGTGGTCTATTTTTATTTCGCTTATCATTACTATTCATCTTTTTTTTTGTATGTTTTGGATCTATCTTGTCACGACCCATTTCTGGATCATAACCAACGTATGAAGTGAATCATCTGTAGAAGTTCGGCTCTTCTCACACAAACCCCAGAGGATCAGATACTTTACCCAATTGAGTTACTAAAACCATTCGTAAAATAAATAAATAAATAAATAAAAGAGAAAAACATAATCTGTGTATATATAAATTTGGAAAATATAACAAAACGATGATAAGTCAAATGTAATCAAAATAACATATGAGTATAAAACAAAATACAAAAAATACCCAATGTCCAACAACAACCCGGTGTGAAACTCTACAACAAATATATACAAGTCCAATCAAAAGGGCACTTATTGTCAAAAGAAATGCATCACTAATCATCATCAGCATCGAACGGCCGCTAGAAGTCAAAATATGCCTGAAAAATATTAAGGGAGAAGGGGTGAGAAAAATCTCAGTGAATGATGACATTTTAGATCGCATCATACATGCATCACAAAGACCTTTTTGAAAACAATTCAAAAGTATTGCATGCTCGTAGGTATACCATAATATACACACTACTAATAGTAATATTTCTAAAACATTTCCATAATGTTAGCAACCAAGGTAAACAAGATATAATCAGGCGATGTTATTTCCAAATAATAATACATATATTATATGTATATCCAGTTTGATAATGAGACTATAAATTGAAGCGGTTGTGCTACTAAATAACAAAATTTGTATAACAGATACTAAATTGACTGTGTCAGTGAGATACGTGTGTCTTGCTGAATACACGGCTACCGTACCACCCAGGTAACAAAGGCCTTCTCAGAGCAGTGGTATTCCAAATTCTACTTTCAACCGAGTAGTATAGACATCCCATATATATATCAAATCCAAACAGACATATAAATATATCAAAGTATAAAATTAGAAAACTGTTACATATAACAGTTTAGGAAATACTGAAAACCAGTTGTCACATATCCAGTTTAAATTAAACAACCCGTCATTAGTCATATTACAGGTAAATACCCAACATAGCAAAAACTATAAGATTTCAAAAGACACGGCCTAAGTGTCTAAAGCTGCCATCACACTTACCTGAAGTCCAAAGCAAAAGTTAGAGCAATCACGCACCATTAGTAGGGGTTGGTCTAGATGGTAGGAACAAGAAGTTGAAACTGATACAAATCAGACAAATCAAGATATAATATTGGTACTGTGGTAGTACTGAATGCAGAAAGTGCAATGTAGATGCAAACACTAAAAATCTATCGCTCTCAACTCGAAGATCAAAATCTGTGTTAACTTATAATCTGGTCTCCAAATTATTCAAAGTATCTTATTAGACTCCAAAATGTATATAAAACATCATTTTTAGTCCCTTTAAAATGTGTCTTACTCGAGTAACATAAATGTTTACTTGATTAAGAATGCACTGGGGTTACTCGAGTAATCTTAATCCTTACTTGAGTAACTCATGCCCCTGGATTACTCGAGTAAACAATATCTTACTCGAGTAATATAGTATCCCGATTACTTGAGTAAACAAACTGGTTACTCGAGTAATGCATCCTCTAAATCGAAAATCATTAAAAGCAACCCATAATTCTTTTAACCCAAAAACAACCTATGTAATTCGTTTAGTTCCCAATCATACAATTATTTTTCAATTGATTCATCTATAGTCATAAACTCAAACTCATCAATCACCTCACATCAACCCCGAAACACCATCAGAATCCAACCTCAAACATGTTATATGAACTAAAAACAAAGAAACCAAATAGAAGGAACAATTCTTACCTCAAATCCGTGAATAGATGGGTGATTAAGCAAGAGAATCGAAGGAGAATTGTATCTGGGTGTTTAGGGAAGGCACTGTGGGTGAAAAATGAAGAAACTCGACGAATAAATTTGTTTTATAAACCACTAATAGACTGCACTACTTGCTAGAAACATTGCTTACTCGAGTAAGACACTCTTCAGTACGAAAATTATGCTTTGTTTATTCAAGTAACAACTTGTGTTACTCGAGTAATCCATCCCCTTTCTCACTCGAGTAACACGCTTGATCACTCGAGTGAGCTAAACCTCAAAGTTATTGATCAATCCTGCACTTACTCAAGTAACTCCACTCTTTACTCGAGTTAACAAGGGCCCATATTACTTAAGTAACACATCATCTTACTTGAGTAACATGCTTTTATTCAATAGAACTGTTGAAAATTCTTCAACGACTCAACTAAAACAAACGGCTCCTTACATAACTGAATGGAAGCAAAAAAAAAAATAGTTTGCACCTAAAAAAATAGTTAAGGAAGTTGAGAATCAAGAAGAGAAAGTAGTGAAAACGGAAGACAGACACTGAAAAGGTCAATGTCTTACTTTGGAAGGTGGGGGCACAAATCTATCAGTTTTTTTAATTTAATAAAATAGATGTGTTCCTTAAATAATTATTGTATAGCTTTTGTAGAATATTTCATAATATTCGCAAACTTAGAGATTGAGTACAACTTATTGGTTACCATATTGCATTGCTTATTGTTTTGGTTTCAATAATGTAATATGATGCTCACTAATTGCGGAGTTAGGTTGTTATCGCGACGGAAAAAAAATGAAGGTGAAAATTATTGAGAGGAAAGTGAGCAACGCAATGATCATAAATGAATTAGATTTATTTTAACAGTGCTATAGAAAGCAAATGACAGATGCCTTGATCAATGCATGGAAGGATGTTGATAAGAACTTTGTTCATGAAATTGAAAACTTGTCTATATTGCCTTGTTTTGTAATTCACCATTCTGTACATTTGACAATTTTCTACAAAATTGAGTTTTTCTAGATCTTTTCACCCAAATGTTTCTTTACTTTACTCCTATGCCTTTCTAGCACCAAACTTATCTTATGTGAATTTTAATGTGTTACATTTCAACCTTGGCTTATAGTTTCTAGCTAGATCCACTAACAGTTTTGCAAACATATAAATGACTAAAACTACATTGTAGATTAACTTAAATTACAAAGATTTAGCCATTTGCAATGAAAAATAATCTTTCACGAAGTACCTGTGTTATGCTAGTTAATATGAAAAGCGATTAAATAAAGAGTAAAATAGATGCTCTATATTTTAATTACAAAAAGCACATTGGAGTATTTTTTTTAAATTTTGCATAGAGATTCTTTACAATAAAGATTTTGAAGATATAAAGACTACATTGAAGATAAACTAAGAAATAACAACAATTTTATTCTATAGTTAAAAATTGGAAAAAAAAACTATTACTAAAAGGTGTACGTTTTCGAAAGGAAATAGCAATTTCATTTATTCAAATCAGAAGCCAAAATGACATCAAAAGAATTTTCTCTGTCAAGTAAATAAATTCAATTTTGATATAAAAGAAACCATTATTACAATTGTTTCTTAGCATCATCTCCCACTAAAAATCAATCTCGAATTTTTTATTGTTGAAGACGACTTTAAGATTAATGAGGATAAACCTATCAATAAACTATCATAACAATTTGATAAAAAAAGAAGAATTAAACCAATCATTTCATCATCATTGAGTGAAGTTTCTAATTTTCTTTTGAAAGATTAATGCATAGTTTGTACAATTAAATAAAATTAGCCATTGTATTTAGAGATGACAATTTATATCCTACCCGAAGAGTATCGACCCTACTCGTACTCAGTCAACGCGAGTATTACCCACTTTGACTAAATATGAGTACATGTAATACTCACATTTTACTGTGCATACATGAGTAAGGTATGAATATAGGAATATCTTACCTGTATCCGTATCCATATCCTTACCCATTGGGTAATATTCGTACCCGTACCCGTCACCTATTACCCACACACACACACACACACACACACATATATATATATATATATAGAGTCTTTTAAAGGTAAATAAATTCTCATATTTGAATAAATTGATTTATAACTAGAATGATGCTATAATGTGTTTAACTAGATATTATAATTTTTATGTAGTTATAATGAAATGCTATTATTGAGAAATTATTATAGTTTTATATTCAAAAAACTTATTATAACTAAAATATTTCGGACAAAATTTTTGTATTTGAAACTCATTCATATAGTATTGGCATAAAGAAATTAAAAATTGATTACAAAAATATCTTATTAGTTATATACATGATATTATAGGCTCAATAATACCTCATTAGTCATTCATACCAACATCCTTTGGTTTTAAAGTGGTTTTTAACATAGAACTAATAAACGAAAATAACTTTTTAAGAAATTTTCACAACAAATTAGTTATAAAATTTATCTCACATATTTTAGTATATTACTGTCATAAATATAACATCTAGTATATATTTTGATCTAACATTTTCTCCACAGCAAGAGACTAGAACTAAGAACTGTAATTTGAAGATCGCAATGAGAATGTTAGAAATTATACTCATCTTCATTATTGTATAGTATTTTAGACTATAGTTTTTTGTATAAATTCTCCATCAAGTGATAACTTATTACATTAATATTTTATTAACTACATTCAATTGCAAATTATACTTTTATATTATGTTATATGAATATAATATTTCATATTGTCTCGTGTATTTTTTTAATCTATTGTTTTAAATTAGTGATATTTTATTTTTTAAGTTAATTAATTAATTTAAATCATGGATAAATGAGTATCTTACGGGTAAATATGTATTCTGAGGGTATGATACGAATGATAATTTTTGTTACCTGTATAGATATGGATAAGATATAAATATGTGATATAAACTATAAGTATAAATTAGAGTATTAATATACCTTATACATAATCTATCTATTGCCATCCCTAATTGTATTGTACAATTAACGTCCCAATGGGAAAAAACCGCCCCATTTGCATTGCATGTACCGTTTTCTTTAGGTTGATATTAAACGGCGTGAGATAGTCTTAATATAAAATGACGCAAATCTCAGTACAACGCTTCGTTACCAAAAGTGAAAAAACAAAAGACCGCAATTTGGGGGGGGCGACTCCTTTCGTACAGCGGCAAACCCTAGCTGTTAATCACACTGCATCATCAAAATATTCCCAAACCCTAATTACATTATCTCTTTCCCATAATTCGATCCTTGCAATTCCACTCACTCTAAGAAGGTACATCTCTCGATTTCTTTTTGTAATTAAATTGGATTATATCGACATTATTTTGATTGAGATCTTGTTTTATCTTTAATGTGACGATTTCGCAGCAATGGTGTGGTAAAGTTTGTGATTTGTTTGAATTCAGTCGAATGCTTGTAATTTGATAGCTTTCAGTCTAAACTAAGTATAAAAGCAATGTTTTTTTTGTTTTTATACTTTTGATTTTTTTCTTTGGCATTTTGTTATCGTAGTAATCACAACAGAGAAATGGACATTTCAAGTTTGAGAAGTATGGGAAATCTCAATCGCTAGAGTCAACCCATGAATGATTTTTCTGTGTTCTGTTTCTGGATGTAGAGATTCTACTCCTTTTGATAGTTATCTTTTGTGTTTTTTTTTTTTAAATTGCCTTTCTTTGATTACTTCATGCATGTAATGGTTGAATATATTGATCATGAGTTTTTGCGTATTTTCTGCAGTTTAATGCAAAAATTGATGCTGATTATTTTGAAAGTCTAACTTGAGGATTATCTGTGGCAGCGGGAAAAGGGGAATTTGTTGGGGCTAGGTCTTGTAGTGAGGGAAGATGAAGCGGAAGTGGTGTGCAGCCAGAAAATCTGCAAGAAAGAAGCCAACTGTAGCAGAGACTAATCAAGTTGGACAGCCAAGCTCGTTTGGCCAAAATGCCAATAAGAACTTTGGATCCATGAAATCTAAGGAAAATAACTTTGTTGTACCTGATGCTCAATCAGACAGTGATTCATCTTTTTCTTCTTATTCGAGTGAAAGTCATGGAGCATTCAATGTTGAAGAGATGGTTGGCTTTGATGCATTGGCAATTGATAAGAGAGTGAAGATACCAGCTAGAAACCGCGGCCAGCCATCCAAGAAAGCGAAAGTGTCAAATAAAGGTGCATATATGAGTGTTGTTAACTCATCATTGGGATTGAACTCTTCAAGTGCGAAGAAAAACCAATCAAACAAGTTGCAGCTGGATCCTTGGTATAACCAGAAAGAGTTGAAAGCTTCCTTGGCAGTATGTTTATTTCCAAGCTGGTCCACCTACTAGTATCTTCTTTATGATTTTCAGTTCTTATTAACAGTTTTTTTACATCTGAATTCAATTGTACTTGTTTTATTTCCAAGCTGGTCCACCTACTAGAATCTTTTTTCATCAGCGTCTTGGTTTCTTTGGTTTTTTAGACTTACATTGTTTAGTCTCCCCCTACCCAAAGTTTTCATCCTGGCATCCTCATATTTATTTTTCTTAGTCTCTGTGCATGGATTTATTTTGAAGGTGATCAAGAAGGTGATGGAAATGGACGAGGCAGTACCTGTTAATGCATCTGTGGATCCTGTTGCCTTGGGAATACCTGTAAGTGTGATTCTCTATGGCAATATATACATTGTTCTGATGTCTAAAATTTAAAGATTGTATCCTAAAGTAGTGCTTATAGTTATACAACTAAGAATTGTTTTCTCTTTCTCTGTGCCGTACATTGTATGATTCTGGAGCAGGTATTCAAGTCAGCTAAAACATGTTGACGTTATCCCTAGAAAAGGACTAAAGCCAATGCCTTCATAACTTTTTTTTGCTCTATTCTGTCGTCTACACAAGTTTGGAAGGAAGTTTTTGTGATGCATTTGCATTTTATGACTCATTATATATTGCATCTGCTTCTGCACACCTTCTCAAAAGTTCACAAATTCTCCCTTTGTATGCTGGAATGTTGTCTTCCTTCTTTGATTGGCCTTACAAATACCGTTGGGCTTACGAAAGTGGTTGGTTTCATTGTGGTGCCAAATTTATATAGCTAAAATAGTTTGTCTTTGTTGTTATTTTATTAATATATTTATTTTGGTCTGGAGTGATATGGATTGAACTTGAAATTTCTGACCAACTCAGGACTGGGAATAACATTTCCTTCTTCCACCCTCTTGGATGAGGGATATTTGGTTGATTGCAGAATTATTTTGATGTCATAAAAACACCTATGGATTTTGGGACAATATGTAACAATCTTCAAAATGGTCTCAAGTACTTGAATTCTGGGGATGTATATAAGGATGTGGAGTACATTTGGCAGAACTGTCTGAAGTTCAATAAGAAGGGTGATTATATTGTGTACCTTATGAAGAGGGTAAAGAAGAAGTTTGAAAAGTACTGGATTTCAGCTGGCCTTCGTAGTGATATAACATCAAAAAGTACTGGTAAAGTTTCTATTTATTGTTATAAACTGTTGACTTGCTTTGGATTCCTTATATACATTTTTCTATTATGGATAACAATCAGGTGGAATTGATCCATGGACTTTTTTTTTTATGCATTATTTGGTGAAACTGGACTTTGTAGAGTCGAATAACATAATAGGTTTCTGACTGATCTGTTCCTAACAATGCTTCCTGACAAGATCAATTACTAATCAAAGACAGAATCCTAATTTAGATCACATAGATTAAATGCTTTGGTTTTCTTTGGTAAACTTTGAGATCTGGCCTAGAGTCTTCCTGCGCCACATCATCCACCACTTCTGCTTGCTGAGTGGGCTGCTGTCCTGGTTGTGTAGCAAAAACTAGTAATTTAGTTGCAATACCAACATTTTTTTCTCATTAAATTTTCTTTTTACCCCCTGGGTTTACATTTCATCATTTTGAATGGTCTCTGTACATTTCCTCACTGATTGTTTGAGCATTATATTTGAGAACTATTGATTTTGATATGATGGAAGTCTACTATAGACTGAAAGATGAAAAAGGAAAAAAAAAGATGAAAAAGTTTACTGAACATAAAATAACTCAAGCAATCATCTTTCAGCTTGATATATTTTATTTTCCAAAGTATCCAGAGGAAAAATTTATTCATGACAAAGTATCCAGATGTTAACCATGTCTATTATATTCATGACTCTAGTTATTAATGCAGGTAAAGTACAGCTCCTTAGTAGTAGCATTAACATACTCTTTTGTTGCTTGTAAATTACCGGGACATCATTGTTAACCCTGTCAAGCAAGGGTGGGCTTAACTTAAAAACTCAATAGTCTGACTGCATTGTGTATGTCACTGTGTTGTGTGATAAGAACACAATCAGCACTTCCTGCATTGTTTGTGCTTATATTGCTTAGTTTGTAATAGGTAGAGGCAATGACAGAATATTGTTGTGAGCTATTGTAACATTAACTGCTTAGCACAAAGCTTTAAAATAGAATGGACTAGTGGCAATGCATCATTAAGAAGTTGTCTGCTTTGCTAATGATTGAATTGATTCTTCTTTGGGGTGATGTGGTGACAACTTTAGTAGTTTAGTAGAAACCGTTAACTGTCTATCATTTTTGTGATTGAAATTATATTCTTGTTAATGAATGACTTTATATATCATATCGTGCTATTTTTTCAATGATTATCTGCAATTCCGCCCTTGATGTAGATTTTGGTTATAATACTGCTGCTTTCGGCGACCCCTACATCATTATGGTATATAGAAACTGTGTTAGTCACAAATTTCTGATGTTTTTGTTTATTTTTAGCTGAATTGAGTTTTCTATTTTCCTCTTTTTTTTTGTGTATGTCAAATCATTATGCTTGAAAGTGACAGTTTTGAACTTTATGTACTGGGGGAAATCAACACCTTTTATAATATTGAGAGAAATATGAATTGACTACTGGAAAACCTTCAGAAATTAGGATCAGTCTTCATTTACGTTTGTTTATTATGCTCTTTTTTTATGAATATCATTTAGGAATATAATTTCAAAATTTATTTCTTAGGTTCTTTAGTTCCCATACAGCAGTTGGTGTTTGTTGTTTATATATACACCTAATGCAAAGACAATTTAGAAGTTGGTTGAGCTTAGAGTGTGATGATTCCACATTCTAAATCTATATTATCATATGTTCATATTATTGAAGAAAGTGACCTTACATCATAAACTTTTTTGGATTACTTCATCTGTTTGTATTTTTTTGGTAGTATGAGATTATGGAGAGAGAGTTTTATTTCCTAAATTACCATTTATTGCAATTGAATTTATCCTATAATTAGGAATTAGACTTATAGTTGTTATGTATTAACTTATGACTAAATTGGCTTCTTTAGTGCCTTTCGGAGATAATGGTGGAAGGCATGGCAGACATGAGGCGGCTATAAAGGATAGCACCTTGACAGCCAAGCCTGGCCGAGGTGAGAAAGATACTTATGGCATTAGCCAACCCCATTCTCAGGTACCACCATTAAGCAGCAGCTTGCCTCATCAATCACTTCACCCGCAGCCAAGCCAGCAACCACTTTTTTCTCATTTGCATTCCAGCACAGATAATCATTTAGCTGGTATGTTGTTGAACAATGATAGACTCTGTTCATGCTCATGTTTAGAAGCAGGTTTTGCATATGTGCTGTCACTCTTCCTAGTTCTTTTGCATCAGGATAAAATATCAAATTCATTTTGCTTGCTCAATTATTATAAGTTTAAAATGTGGAGGTACTGATGAAGCTTGATGTTATTAGGTGGACTGCTGTTACTTTTGTCTGCATCAAAGTCATTTTTTTGGAACACCATGTTAATAATTTTTTTTGTGATTTTTGGAACTTCTTCAAAAAACAGGCATCTTTGCTGGGTGCAGAATAAAGTCCTTTTGACTGCTTGTCCTCTTAGTTTGGAAAGCTGTATGTGGTGATTTAAGGGTTTCATTTTTATTGTGAGTTAAATACTTGGTGTCGTCTTATTATGAAAAAAGAAATGTCATTTAGGCCTTTGGCCCTCGAGAATTTGGATAATAGTGAAATGAGAAATGAACATCGTTTTATTTTTCGAAGCAAAGTTGAGCAATTCATTAAACGGAAGGAGAAGTACAACTAGTGCCATGGCAGCCACGCATAGAACTGCAGAATCGGCCCAAGAGGGGAGTTGCAAAGTTCACTGACCACATAAAAGGGCAAGGAGCATACAAGTTGGTCATTGAAAACATAACAAAAACCTAAGAACACAATCCCAGCAGACAAGAGATAAGGAGAATGACCCTCACAGACTGTTTAGGTTGGACTGAGTCCAAGAACAGTAGAGTTGCTCGTGGGGAGCCCACCCACAGCGGCCCCAACCATGGCAATTCATGGTTCACTGCAGGTTTGGAATCCAAGACCTGCTGTATCCATTTGTGTTGCCACATCCTGTTCAGAGGCAACTCAGCTCTCATATGGTAGAGCAAGAACATGAGTATCTGGGTGAATCAATTCTCTGAGCCTCTTCCTCCTACCTTCGTAGACTCTTCAGTAGAGACCTGGAGAGTAGCTTTTTCAACCAATATTGACACCTGAGTAGGGATAGGATTAGAGACTCCTGCCTGGAAGGTGAAACCAGCCGTAGCAGCACCAGTTGCATTGATGGACATCATTTTTAATTCCATCTGAATAGTCGCAATGATGGAGAAGAAGTTTAAGTGGTCTGCCAACTCATATTTGTGGTAGGTTTACCTTTAAAAAGTTGTGACTTCTAGCTGGTCGCATGAATTTCTGATGGGAACTACAAAATGAGTTGAGGTTTCTTAAGCAGCTTAATTATTGGGAGATGAGGTGGAGAAGTGTATAAGCAGTATGATTATGATATATACAGTCTAATACTGGAATGAGTTTAGAGCCGAAGTGGAGTATTGAAAGGCAGGAAATTGTTGTTGGCTTGTACTGTGTCATGATTTAGAATCACAGTCTGGTGGAACTTGTCCATGGCAAGTGTTGCATAACAGTTTCATTTGCTGGCTTCTTGTTTATGCTCAACTATATTTGAGGCAGTAATCTTTTGCGCTGGTGATTTTGCTAGTATTCTAGATTTGTGATTAATATTTTAAAATCCATCAATTAGGCATAATATTTTTTAGGCACACCTTGAAAAGTCAATCAATTAGGCACAATATTTTTCAAGGTGTTTAAATAGATCAGGCTGCTACTCATATAATATATTCACACAAATGAAAGAAACAAAATTATGCATCACATTATTGTTCCACCAGATCATTAAAGAAAGTCCCAACTTTGAAGTTGTGCATTCCAATGCCAGGCATAAGAAAAAAATTTCTAGAATCTTTGTTTCAGCATTGTGGTGTTTTATCTGATCAGTGGTTGAAATGCTTTCATTTTGGGTCATTAGATAAGTCAAATCACTGAACCAAAGAAGCCCTTAGTTTTGCACATCTCTTAAGACCTGTTAACAAGGTCCATGTATATCTAATAAACAGGATATTTCCTTGTACTGATTCTTGATCTCTTAAAAGTTTCATAAATAGAAACACTAAAATTGACAAAGTGAAAATTATTATGAGAGTAGTTGTTCTTTTCTGTCTTTGTGTTCATCATTAGTAAGTGATATCATTATAATAGTATCATGGAGGGGCTCAAAATCTATTTGCTATTATGGCTTTAATTGTTTGCTGATACAATATTAAGTTACCTATTTTGCTTTTTGTACAGCGTTGGGAAGGTCCTATCTTGACAGTTTTCTCATTTCAAATGGATTTTTTTTTGTGACCTAAGATATTTCTTTCATGTATTACTTGCAAATAGAGTAGGTAATAATGTAAAGCAATCACAAGGTCTTCTTACATCTTTATGCCTTTATTTCTTCAGCATGTGTGCATTTGATGTATATTATTTGTGGTGAATTTTTGTGATATACATTGTTCAGATATTTGTTTTGTCTTTTAATTGTTTTTTATCCAATAGGACTCTCCCACTTGGTGACTTATATTGATCAGGCTGTGAGGCACACTAGACATGAGGCTTCTTTTGTGGATCATAGTGTTGCCAACCCGAGCCAAATGCGGAATGATGATTTTGGCACCAGTCAGCAACATTCTCATGTGCCCCCATCAAGATATAGCCAACCTTTTCATGATAGACATGATGCTTCTTTTATGGTGCAAAATGATACTTTTGGCCCCAGCCGTCTCCGCTCTAATGTGCCTCACTCAAGCTACAAACAACCTCCTCAGTTGCATCAGCATCAAACAAGCACCAATCAACCACCACAAGTCTCACAGTTACAGGCAGACACAAATAGTAATTTTGCAGGTATTTGCGTATTGCACATTAACGAAAGGACTAGAAATAGAAAAAAAATTTAATTTCTCGCAATTCTTGCATGTTGATCAAGTTTTGGCTCAATTTTTCTTTTGCAATAATGTCTAATTTCGTTAGCTGGATAACATATATAATCTGCAGTTGCATTTAACGCAATTTCTTTACATTACATTTGATGTAAGACAAATCTGACCATTCTTTTACCTGGTGAAAGAGTTTGAATTGGGAAATTTATTGCATCAATGTTCTGCTTTATGGGAAGTGTTCCTTTATATTTTAGATTTTTTTTTTCTAAATTAAAAGAATTATTGGGTGTGCAGAAGTCAAAAGCAGTAGAGGTCACAGAAGAGGTAGAGACATTGGAAGCTTATTGATGCTGATAATTTGTTATTGGATGTGGTGGCATTTCATTTATCATTTGCACATACTGCTGTGCTTTTGAAATGTTATTTATAAAGAAACTATTATACTAAGGAAGTGCAAATGCATGGGAGGTGCACCTATATTCTAGCATTGGCATTTGGTATAATTGGCGAAGCCAACCTTGATGTAGAATAAGTTTTAGTAAAAATAATCTGGTATGCATTAAAGTTATGGAATGGGTGATTTGAATGAACATTTGAACTTAGATAAAACTAATGTTTGTAAAATCGGTTTGGAGAAAGTGATTACTGATTCATTAACCAAGTTTTTGCTGTCTTTGTCACGTACGGATTAGGCTTATCAATTACAGATATATCCGATTGGATGCTAGTTGTAGAGCTCTGTGCCTGATTGAGACCAGGTGAAAAAGATATACACCCAATGCTGTATTAAGTTGTACTAGGAATGCTTTTCTGTCAATTATTTCAGTGGATCGAAGACAATATTTTCACCGCTCCTTGAGTGGGTAAGGATATTTGATATTGGTGGTGCTTAAATGATTTTATTTGACAATTCTTCTCATGTCCTTTGTCACGTCCATTTCTATACAGTATATTTTTATACGTCAATTCTTTTGTTTTGTTGTGTTAGTAGAATTGACATCTTACTACAGTTGTGTAATGAGATTGATTATTGATAGTTTAAGGGAGATTTGTTGCTTGTGTTTATAAGAAGCATGCATTTGGTTAGTGTTACAGAACAAATATTTGGATGACTATATTAGGGAATAGTAGTATAGAATATTTGATAATTAGAGAATTCTATATTAGGGAATAGTAGTATAGAATATTTGATAATTAGAGAATATCTTATAGAGTCTTATTGTGGTAGGAGTTTCCTAAGGTTTGCTATTTATACTGTGTCATGTGTCTGTAGAGGATTATCCTCAGTCTTTGTCATTTTCGTATTGACTCTTAGAGAGTTGGGATTTGATCCCTGGGTTAGGAATTCGGGATTCATCCTGGGACAATTGTATTTGCAATTGTTGAATTTTGCCATCATTTTATCTCTAACAGATTGGTCCAACCTTCCATTGTTTTGCATCTGAATGGTATCAACCAGCATGGAATCTTGAGTGGCCACGTTGGAGAAAGCGGTGGCTGATTTGGCTAATTGAAACTAAGCAGTTTATGGAGACGCAGTTGCACCGTCAGTAGGAAATTGTTGATCAGTTTCTGGCACAATTGGCTTCATTGTAAAACGACACAGAACATTCCATCCTGGTCTCTGCTTCACATCCTCTGGAGCCTGCACCATTACCCTCATCTATCTTTGTGGTGACAGACCCTGCTTCAAGCCAACCCATCACACCACTTATTGCCCACCCACCCAACCTGCCAAACAGTCTGTAACTTTTACAAGTAGCCCCCAATTTTCCAATCAGCGACACCCTCTTTTGCTGCCATGTAGATCACCCACCACTACTACCTTCAAGACAAGCTCTTTCCGTCGTCCCTTTAAAGAGAATCCAAATGTTTGTTGTCAACACCTCTGTTTTTGTTGCCGACAATTTCCTTCTTTGCCTTCTTGTTCAACCCAGCCTTTTTGGTATTTTCTGGTGGCAGCAAATGAAGATGTTCTTGCTGCGGCTGCCTTTGACCCATGGCAGAACGAAATCCCATCTCTGGCTACTCGTCATTGTGTTTCCACCTCCCCACAACTTCGCCTCTTTGACTTTTTGGTTCTCTCCATGGATGAGTTTTCTACAAAAATGGGTTCTCTCACTGTAGGGGTTTCCATGGACAGTTTCAGTGTTTCGGTTGAGGTTTAGGACATGTTGTCATTGGTCTTGAAGGCCTCCACGGATGTTGTCTCTGGGTGGGCACAATTGATGGTCTTCCTGAGAAAGTTGATGGTCATTCTCTTCTTCTTATCTGTTATTGGGAGGATTGCATCACGAAGGTTCTTTCCAAAAAGAAATTTATTTCATGATGTTGCTTGGCTTCAACATTTTGTGCTGCCACTTTTTTAATGGAAAGATTGAGCTAAGGCCCATGCCATATTATCTTGTAACCTGGAGCAACACCACTTTGTTATCTTGTGGCCTGGTGACATTACTTTGTGCAACATTTTGCTAGTTACAGGCTTAGTACAAGGCTAATTTTCAAGAGGGTGGCAATGTTACAGAACAAATATTTGGATGACTATAT
Organism: Flueggea neowawraea; assembly: GCA_948243855.1. Taxonomy (NCBI): domain Eukaryota; kingdom Viridiplantae; phylum Streptophyta; class Magnoliopsida; order Malpighiales; family Phyllanthaceae; genus Flueggea; species Flueggea neowawraea. The sequence continues at coordinate 1,197 of CAODLS010451670.1, read as the reverse complement.
TAGGGAATAGTAGTATAGAATATTTGATAATTAGAGAATATCTTTAGAGCCTTATTTTGGTAGGAGTCTCCTAGGGTTTGCTATTTATATTGTGTCCCGTGTGTGTAGAGGATCAGCCTCAGTCTTTGTTATTTTAGTATTGAGAGTTGGGATTCGACCCTTGGGTTGGTAATTTGGGATTTGTCCTGGGACAATTGTATTTGCAATTTAAATTTATCTATTTATTTACAATTTTCATTCTCTACACCTTGCCATCGTTTTATCTCTAACAGTTAAACAATTAATTCAACTTGCTGCGAGCCTTTCTTCTTGCATACCACTTTCCCACAAATGCATCATGTCCAACTGCAATAGATTTATATAGCATATGGACTTCTATATATGTTCTTTTCTTCTCGTCAGGAGCAACAAAGTTAATACTTGGTAAGTAGAACTGTATGCATGCTGCTGAAATTTTTGGAAATATCATTTTCAGTTGCCTTCGCCCCCCCCCCCCCTCCCCCCTCTCTATTTTCTATGGTTTATGCCTTGGCAACTTCTCATGTACCTTGGTGTTCTGTGTTGTAGTTGTTCCCCTGATGATATTATTGGATGACTAATTTAAATTGGAAAAAAAAAAGTTAACATTGAGGATAGAATAGGACAGGTTCATTGTTTAGGATGTCTTGTTTAAATGCTTAAGTGGTACACTATGAATTGCTTAGGCTTCACAATTTTTTCAAAGATGCTGTAACATCTATTTTCTTTTCTTTTCTGAATTGAAAGCCACTGGTGTGTCCAGGCATGAACTTTAGTTTTTACTGGTATATAATGTTTCCTTATTATCATAACTTCTGATGGATTTTTTTCCCCAGGAAAATCACCCATGCCATCTGGAAATGATAGTTACTCGAGCAGGACACATGTACTAGAAAACTCTGCAGGGTCTGGAGCTGAAATTCCATTGCTTCCTGACCATTCACTTCCCCATCAGCTTTCAGGGGGTCAAAATCAGCCGAAAGAGTCCCTACAGCGTGTAAAGAGAAAGAGGGTTCCAGGCCAGACACGATGCCGTGCTGTATTAGACTTGCCTGATGGAGAGCGTAGGCATGTCTCCATTAATTCAATGGGACAGCCCATAGGTACTGAAGCATTTAAGCTGGCATCCTTCTTGGGAACCATAGCACGAAATGGTAAGATGTGCCCACTTACCATTCC
>CAODLS010451618.1:0-13109 GCA_948243855.1 Flueggea neowawraea | reverse complement strand
GGGTTTTGATGTATCTATGTTACTAGGCTTAGATTATGCAAGAAAACATGAGATTTATGGAGATTTGTAGAAGTTTTGTTTGGGGTTAGGGTTTGTGATGGGTTTGAAGAAAAGTGAGAATTTTTGGTGTTGTTTGATACTTATTGATGGATCATTTATGCTCTATGGAGTGTTAGGAAGTATATGGCATGCTCAGGAATGATTGGGATAGAGTAGAACGGAAGTTGAACTAAATTGGTAATTTGTCATTGGAGGACCAAAAGTGATATTTGGCATTTTAGGGACTAAAATGCTATTTAATTTATTTGGAGACTTAAATTATATGTTTTTGGGATTTAGATGATTGATTATTGATTCTTGGACTGTTAGAGGTTCAATATTAACTTTGAAATATTTTGGGGATTGATCTGTAATTTGCCAAGTCTCAGGGACTAAATGGTAATTTTACATAGATCCCGATTTTCGAGGTTTCAGTGATTGATCTTCGATCGAAATAGGTTTCTAGGGATTTGAGTATATATTTGCATTTCATGCATTCTGTATTGCTATAATACCATAGTTTGACAATTATCTTGTAATAATTGTTTTAGCTTCGTATTCTGGTCAGCGAGATTAGTCGACCCCGAGGGTACGAGATTGAGTCATTCAGCTTGAATTTCCAGGTGAGTGAAATGACATCTTCAGACACATAGGTTGTGTCTTTTAAATTATATTTTTTTGACGTGTCTGAATATTAGCATGTAATATGAAACTAATAAAGGATAAGAAATCCTAAATTTTGAATTACGTGAAAACCTTTGATGTGAAATCTTGTTGGATATTTTCTGATGTTTTGAAATAGTTTTGTATTTCAAAAAAAAAAATTTTGGATGATTTAAGTATTTTGATCAATAATAAGAAAATGTTTTCTGCAAATGATATTTTCTGAAATTGTATTTCTTAGAAAAGAAGATTTGTTTTGGCTTCTGAATTTGGTTTTGTTTTTGAAAGGAATTATATATCATGTATATAAATATTTTGGAAATATTTATATTCTTTGAAATCTGTTCTCTAGTTTTTGTAAATCAGTTTTTACATGATCTGTCAGTGATGCTTCCATTGTTATATGTTTAAATTCTGCATTTAAATATTTTTGGCATAAAATTTAATTAACTATTCTGACTCGGGACATCTATGTTACGGGGATAAGCGTAACCTTTGGTATACCATAGTGAAGACTCAATTACCAGAGTAGGTGGTAACACTCAGTCATCAAGGTAGATGTTGACCCGTGTGTCTAGCTAACACACGTGTAAGATTGTCTCGTGGCAGAGTCCACGTATGAGACGTTATCAGTGGCAAAGTCCATGTATTTGATTAGTGGTAGAGTCCACATATGATTTGACTTTGGTCCCATATCAGCTACGTTTGGTGAGCCTATGTTGTTGCTCATTTTTCAGTAGTTTGACAAAGTATATCTTGCTAGAGCACGTGGATTGCAACGCTCACATATATACTTAGATCAGTTTCGTCTGATACAGCTTAGTGACCCTTAGGGTGGACAAAGTACTATTTTGAGCCTTTAAGGCTGTCGGTTGTTAGTCCTTTTGAGTCGGTACCATTTGGACTCCTAAGGTTGTTATTTTATTTTGAACTGATCTAGTCAACGCAGTTTTAGTATAATATGGGAATATGATCAGTGAGCATCAGCTTTGTTCAGTTGGAAACATGTTTTACATGACACATTTTGCTAAAACGAAAGTTTCTGCATAAAACATAAGATTTCTGCATAATATGAAAATTTTTCTGCATAATCTGAAACAAGTTTTGATATGTTTGCTTGTCTGTTGTTTGCTTTGGTTTAAGCGATTTCGAAATGAATTTTGAAACTAATATTCTGTATTAGCATGTATACGTATGTATATACTTATATCTGTATGTGATAGTTTTGAAATGTTTTCAAAACCATTTTTGTGAGGTTTGGAGCCGATCTGGAGTGTCGTTTCTTCACTAGGGATTCTTATCCCTTTTTTTCTGTTTATTGTCTATTTTCCATGATCTATTTCTCAGGTTGACATTTTGGCATTCGGCAACCCTCCGACATCTTGCACCTAGTGAGGCGTTCCACTTAATAGTGAGTTCCCTCTTGTTTCGGGCTTATTTTATTTTTGTTAAAGCTCTACATTGAGTTACTGTTGAGTTATCAGGTCATATTTTGCTTTTGGATTTATATTTAATTTTGTATTATTTTCTTACTCAACTAACATTACGATTTGATTTTGTATAACTTGAATTACATATACCCATATGTTTTCAGTATCAAATTATTTACACTTATTAAATGGTTAAATAATGGTTTTATTAAATAAGTTGGGTGTAACGTTTGATCTCTGAGACTTGTACGAGATGGGACGGGCTTCCGTAGACAATTATCCTCGTACGCCGGTCGTGACCTGACTTTGGGTCGTGACAAAAAATATCACCAAAATAAAAATAAGAAATGAAAAAACAAAAGATGATGGGGATTCCTTTTCAAGACCATAGGCATCTTCAAGGAACCCCTTTCTTTCTCTTCTTTAATCCTCTCTCTTTCTTCAAGCTTTTTTTGGTGAGTGTTTCTTTTGATCCAAAATTTCTAAAATGATGTGAAAGAGATGTATTTATACCTATATTGGTCCTCCCAAAATCCTAGGGCAAATGTCCAAAAGATGCCCCATTGAATGAGCCTTAGTCCCCACACATTTGGCCTTTCCGATCACTTGTTTTCTTGCCTTTTTAGCGTGTCACGACCGTGACAAGTTTCTATTTCCTTAAGCGTGCGCACGCTCAAGGCCACGCCCATGGTTGTCTGGGTTAGGTGATCCCACTATCAACGCCACGACCGTATCACATCTCTGCCATAATTTTGCTCCTTCACTTTCTTCAGTTTACTTGGATCATTTCCATTTTGAATCATTTCTCCATCTTTTTCAACTCATTTTCTTCAATTTATCTCATCCTACAAACATCACAAACATTATATGAATTTCACCATAAAGTAATGATTTATAGGATAAAAATAGATAAATTCTTGTTTGAATTAATGTGTAAATTTAGCATACATCAATAGCTTATACTAGTTTTGTGAATACTAAAAAATAAACATGATGCAAGTTTTTTTTTGTTTCTATATGCGTGTGTAAGTTTCCATTTTAAACCTTCATTTAATCATACAAATTAATTTAAAAAAGTAGAATAAAGGTAAAATTATAATTGTAATCTACTAATACATTTAAATTAATATAATTTAGAGAAAATACTATCTGTTACATGCTATTAGACTCCAAACAAGCAAGTTTTGTATGGAGCATGCTTGCTAAATGCCCGAGGTTGCTAAAAAAGTAAAAAAAAAAAAACTTCTACGGATTTGGAGCATGATATCAGTACACTAAAAAAAACTAATTCCGCTTAAAAAAAAAGGATACATCTGATTATTTTTTCAAATAAATTACAAAATCATAATTGATAAAAGAAATTTTCTCCTATATTATCCCTTGGAAAAAATTTGAATTCTTACATATTTTTGGTTGGAAAAATTAATAATAAAAATATTCACAAATAAAATCAAATATATTACAATAACATAATTGTTTCTTTTAAAATGAAAAGAGCTGATAATTTGAAACCAATACGGCAAAAAACAAAAACCAATATATCGTTTGTCTTGAGACAAAATGCCTGACTTTTGCTTTATTAATTAACGGGCAAGCAATTGGCCAAAAACATGAATGAGTTAATTTGAGAAAGTAAGATATTGTGAATATAAAATAAAAATATAAGAAATTGAAAATAAGAAAAGGTTTATTATACAACTTCTTAAAAAGCAGACTTGCCTTTTGAAACGAACAAGCTTGAATAAACTAAAACAGGAAAATCAAACTAAGCAAATTAAAACTATAAAAAAAAAAGAACTGAAATAGGCCAAAAAAATGGTTTAATAAAAGCCTATTTTTGTTCAATTTCCTCTATTTTTCTATAGTTAATTCTTTAATAAATTTTTGTTCCATAAATTTCAGTTTTAGTTCAAAAACCAAATTGAGGCGAACTTTTATTGGGTTCAATCATTAATTAAAAAACCGAACCATTTTTGCATTTTGTTTTCCTTAAATCTCTTGTTGGCAACTTCATGGCATGATCTGGCTGACACACAGCTTCCAAAGTTATCAGCTTTAGCAAGCAAGAACAATTCAACTACCTAACAAACCGGGTAAAGCCACAAAACTTCCATCTTCGTTTCTTCTTCCTAGAGTCAAAAATGCTTATTGGGCTTTCATATTTAAATCAATCCCGTTATCAAAGTTGTCATCTTTTCCCCCAAGCTTCTCTCTTTTCCTTCTGGGTATTAAATTCTTGAACAGAAAACAACTCTTAGTTACAGAGTTTCTTTTTTTTTTTGTTCATGAAAGATGGAAGTTCAGGATGAATTGGGAAGAGAGAGGAGGAGATTGGTGGTGATTGGAGGAGGCATTGCTGGTTCTGTGCTTGCCAGATCCCTTCAATTCAATGCTGATGTCACCCTTATCGACCCGTACGCATTTCTTCATTCTTTTCTCTGTTTTTTTTCCTTTATTTACTGTGTTCTTAATTCTTAATTTTTGGTTCCTTTTCGGTTGATGATTTCTTCTGTTGTAAATAATGAACTGGGAATTATTATTAGTTGAATTTAGGACAGTTAAGTGTTCTTTGTTGTTTTGAGGCGTAGAAGAATTATTAGAATTTATATTTCTATTTATCAGCAATTGCTGATCGAAACTCTGCAGATTTGTAAATCATGACATACAACATTTGCTGGGACTGGTTTCTATATTTGTCTTCATGTTGAAAGTTATAAAAGTGAGGTCTTTTTTTGTATTGTTGGTTAAGCTCAAAGCGCAGTATCTTGTGTTGGATTGGGACTACTTGTCTATTAGTTCAAACTATATTTCGCCAATATATTTTGATAAATGGAAAGAATGAAACAATTGCCTTAAAATCATAACTAGATAAGAGGACATGTCAGCGGGACATTGTTCCTTCAATTTTTAGTGCTTAGTTTTCATTAGCATAGCCTGATTGCTGTCTTGGTTAGTACAGATGAAATAATGGTTTACTAGTTTTTTCGCTGCGAGTTGCTGTATCTGAGTTCTCTATGCTTATATGCATTTTCTTTTCTTCCCCATTTTATGGTGATCTATCTTCTCCTGAAGTAGAAAGCTTTGAATTTAATAACGTTGGAACGATGTCACTCCTATATATATGATGTATGTATATTTCGGCTTTTACCCTGATATTTTCTTTTTTATTTGCTTTCTATACCGGGGTTTCCTACTCAGTTTATACACATTTTAAGCTCAATTTTTCAGTATGTGATTGAAAGTTGAAAGTGAAACTAGAGATTTTATATGAAAAGCTTTTCCGTGTACCAATTGGCTTTCCAATTATGGTCCTAAGTGATAATAAAAATGATACAGGAAGGAATATCTTGAGTTTACATGGGCAAACTTGAGAGCAATGGTGGAGCCACCATTTGCAGAGAGATCGGTGATCAATCATAGGGATTACTTCACAAATGGCCGTATTATTACATCTACGGCAATCAACATTACGGAGACTGATGTATTAACTGCAGAAGGCCATCTATTTCCATATGACTATCTTGTCATTGCCACTGGTCACTTGGATCCTGCCCCTAGGACTAGGGCAGAGAGGCTGGAAGAATACAACGCAGGTAAATGTATGCAGTAATTTACGTCACTTCTTTATGCCCCAAACCTCTCACCTGACAGAAACCAGAAAAATAAGGAAGATGTGCTTTGAACTGCATTCAGACTGCTGATAATTCGGCAAGTTAGAAAGTTGTATGATTCCATGGTAAAAAAAAAAAAAGAGATTCGTATGATTCATATATAGCCATATATTGCATTACATATAGATAAGTTAGTTTACTGCAAAGTTGGCTAGATTCAGGTTTTTCCACAGTTGCAATGTTTAGTACTTGAACCAGAAGTATCTGATTGAATTTGGGGCCATTTTCTGTTGTCTTTCTAATCCAGTCTTATCTCTGTATTAGCAATAGAGGTTGGCTTCAAATGCTTACATGTGAGAACGGCATGACCTTCTAAACAGAGATATTTTAGCTTCTAAATGACTGGAATTGAGCCATATGTTTTAATGACCAAATTGAAAATTGTGTGCTTAAGAAATAGATTTCAGTTATGTTCTATCTTCTCACTTTTGGTTGTTTATGCTATCACAGAAAATGAGAAGATAAAGTCTGCTCATTCTATTCTAATTGTTGGTGGAGGTCCTACTGGCATTGAACTGGCTGGAGAAATTGTTGTTGACTTTCCAGGAACGAAAGTTACCCTGGTTCATAACGGATCGAGATTACTTGAATTTATTGGACCAAAAGCTGGTGATAAGGCATTAGAATGGTTGACAACAAAGGAAGTTGATGTAAAATTGGAGCAGAAAGTTGATTTGGACTCCATTTTAGATAGAAATGGTAGAAAAACTTACCACACATCAGCCGGAGAAACTATCAATGCAGATTGCCATTTCCTATGCACAGGGAAGCCACTGAGTTCATCGTGGCTGAAGAATACAGTATTGAAAGGATAGTCTGAATGTCCGGGGACAGGTGATGGTTGATGAATACTTGCGAGTCAAGGGTCGAAAAAATATATTTGCAATTGGAGATATCACTGATGTCCTGGTAAGTTCTTAGAACAATCTGTATTCTTTTAGTTAGGATCTTTTTTGCAAGGATGCTCTTGCTTTTCAAAATCACGCTTCTTTTTTCATATGGATAGATAAATAAATTTTTGCAATTGGAGATGTACAGAAAGGCTCACGGTTGAATTGGATCAGGAAAGCCAAGTACTTTATAATTACTTGACTCCTGCCAATCCACCACAATTCATTTAGAGGAGTTCAGTGGAAGCTGTTTTCCATGATATTTTGAAATGACTGTAGCAGTAATTGCGTGACATGCACCATAAGCTCCTGAAGGTGCAATTCATTTTTCAAATTAGGAGAATGTTTTAAGTTAAGCAGGAATAGTAAAGTAGCATCTGTTGTTTTCCGCAGAACGCTAAACAAGTGCGTTCATTTTGTGGAATATACTGTCATCTTTATTATCTGAAAAGAATTAGCCGATAAATGTAATCATTTAGACTGCTATATTAGTTCCATAAGCCGCAAAATTTTGCCATGACCTATATCATTGATTAAGTTTCCATGTAACAATTTTGCATTTACTGAGGAAACTGATGTATGTATAAAATGGGATGCAACAGGAAATCAAACAGGCTTATTTAGCACAAAAACACGCCCAGGTTGCTGCGAAGAACTTGAAGCTGTTGATGTCAGGAGGAAAAGAAAACAAAATGACAGACTACAAGACTAGTTCAGTGAAGGCAATAGTTTCTCTAGGAAGAAGAGATGCAGTAGCTCAGTTTCCATTCACAATCATCAGTGGCATCATTCCAGGCTTGATCAAATCAAGAGACTTGTTTGTTGGCAAAACAAGAAAACAACTGGGTCTTGACCCTAATGTTGTGGACACTTGAGGGTTAAAAAACTTAAAACCAAATGCGTATTTAGTGCATCAGAATTCAAACTCCTCGTCAAGGCTTTACAGCTTCTGTATGTCCTAAAAAGCTTACTGGTGAGGGCTTGTTTTATTTTTACTTTCCTCTTCTTTTTTGCCAATCTTTTACTTGAGGCATTCTTTCTATGTATATTTGATGATGTCAAATAAAACAACATATAGAGCTATTTCTTTTCTATTTTAAACTGAATTTTGAGTATTTATTTATGAAATTTATCATTAAACATTAAATTTATAAAAAAAATGAACCAATATGAAAATCTATATTTAGCAATCAATTAGGGGTAGACTTAGCAGGAAGCAATCCATTCCCAAATCTTGAAAAGTTGGTTACAGCATCAGCATCTTCTGCTTTAGTAGAACCCAATAAAAGCAAATGATAAGGAGAAACAAAATCCCCATCAATCAGTCCCTTCTCCCATTCTCCCAATAGATTTTGATATAAATTAAGTCAAGACAAATAAATATAAAAAAAGATAAATAAATATCAAACGTAAATACTCATAATATTTATATACACATGATTATCTCTGATTAAAAAAAAAGATATAAACTTTCATATAATCTTTAAATAATAAAAAATACAATGTGTAATAATTAACAATAATATTTTGAAAATGTCAAATATATTTAGAGTAAAAGCCTATTACAGGGTACCAACAACAAAAGAAAAATAACCATATATTGCAAATAATAATATTTATGACACAATAAAGAAAGATACAACAGTGTTTCAGTAAAACAAATGAGAAGAAGAAAGATGCAGTCAGTATATACTTGGCTAGGCACGTGCCAGGAGATGACGTTGCTAATGACGTACGGTCACCCTACTCAAGACGACGCCGTCAGGTGTATTTGACAGAGTATCTACTGATTCTGTTTCATACAAATGGAAGACTTTTAAACTCTCCAAAAATGGCTGCATGGGCAATCATTTTTATCATCACTCCCCAATTTGAAAATAAAAATAAATAAATAAAATAATTCTTATCTTCCCCTATAAATTGCTCTGTTTGATCTCCACATTTGGCCATCACTGTATCTCACTACTGCTCTCACTCTCTCTCTCTCTCTCTGCTTTGCTTTGTTAGTTATTACATTGCTTAAGTTCTTACAGTGAATCTTAAAATGGTGTTCCAAACCAAGTCTTGCATTCTGATGTTCATCGTAGCAATCTTGTTTTCTGGTCTCCAAATTTCTCTCCTTTTTTATCTATTTATAAATAGAGCTTCAACATTTTTATTGACTGATTGGTTATGCATTTTGTTTTGGTAGGTTGCAATCATTTTCAAAGGTGTTTGTATGCAAAAGAAACATCCACCACCATGTTAATTAAAAGCAGAAAGGTTCCATTTATACAACACCCCTTTCTTGAATTTAGATATCATTGTGGTCCTTTTGGAAGTAAATTTAACTGATTTGATCTCTTCTAATGAATGAATTAGGTGCTAGCTATGTTGAAGGGTACTAGTGGACTGCAAGGACCAACAAGAGTTGATAATGGTGGGAAATTGGTGGGAGGAGAGTTAAGGACAGCTCCATCTGGACCAGACCCTTTGCACCATAATGGAGGCAGCCCCAAGAAACCTAGAAATGATCCATGAATGTTCAAGCATATATGCATACAGCCATGCAATTTTTGGATCAAAATGTGTGCAAATTTTCTTAATTAGTAAATCCATCACTGTAATATTAGATAGTGGATTATATGAAGCTATTTTTGTATGGTATTTCTGAACAAAATATTAGGTTTATTTTTCCATGAATCTTTTTTTGTTTCTTAATTTTTCTGCCAATGTTTATGTACGTGGTACTATGAAAGTGTAATGCAAATGTCTTAGTCTTGAGGTTGTTATTTACTCTTCTCTTGTGCCTATCTATGCACTTTCCTATTTAAAATAAGCTGATTAATATATGTAAACTTTTTAAATGATTGAATCAAATGATATTACGAATTATTGTCACCTTTAATTATGTAAGATCATTTAACTTAGCTCAAAATATAATGTAAATTGTGAAATTAATCAATCCTTGACTATGTATACTGTAATCAGAAATATATATAAAGCCAGAAATTTATAAGAAAACTATTTGGGGAGTATATTATATTATCCTACATTATACAAACAAATACTCAAGGATTTAGTAAGTTTTTAATTATGTTGTGGTGTGCCATTTTCAAATGTTAAATCATTTTTACGGCTGGTAAGAAATTTTAGATTTAAGAGATAAATATGATTGGTTGTTTTTGGGTTGATACGAAGAGTGTCAAAGTCAAATATATAGATTGAGACAGCTTGGGAGATGCATATGAAGAATCAATGGACGGTGACGCATGTGGTTATTATTATAGCAGATATGTCCTGCAATAACTAACCATCGTCCTCCATATCCCAAATCTATTTCATCATTAGCAGATGTGACCTTGATGACGATTTTCTTACGTGATCTTTAACCATAGCTGGCTAGCTTCACAAGACTTCCACTTTCACATATACAAGAAAAGCAAAATAATAACTCGCATGGAATTTAAAGAAATTTATAAAACATAAATATTTGTCACACAATTTTGATTCTCTTGGAAATTTAATCATCAAAGATTTAATCCCTTTTTAATTTTGTTTATTTTGAAAATTAACAAAAAGAAATCCTTTGACATCATATATTCTAAAAAAATGGCTGCGGAGGCAATCATTTGTGTTTCTTTTTACTTCCAAAGTCTTCTATTTTGCTAGTCTATAAATGTTATCCACTTCTCTGTGTGTTCCACTGCATCTCTCTCGGTTTGTTTCCGAGTAAATTTGTTCAGTTGTACGTTTCTCTGAGGTTTCTTACTGATATGGGTTCAAAAACTAGGTTTTGCTCCCTCATTTTCATGGCAATCTTGCTTCTGGTCATCATGGGCGAAGCTTCTGGTCTGAACCTCTGATCAATAAACTCAAATGCTGACACTTAAGCACCACTAAGAGATCTTAAGCTTGTTATATACAAGTTGAAGTTCATAGTGGAAAATGCATTGAGTTGATCTCGTGCTTTGTTTTGACAGGTTGCAATAATGACCAAAGATGCTTGCATACAAAAGCAGAATCTCTAATGGAGATACGGGGCAGAAAGGTTTGTTCTTTTTCCTTTCAATCCCTTTGTTTTTTTTTGTTGCATATATGTGCATTAATAACTACTAATGTACAACTTTTTTTTGTGCATGAATGAAGACGCTTGCAGTTTTGAAGAATGGTTTGCGTGGAACAGAAATCACCAACAACAACATTAATGTTGGTGAGAAGTTGATGGTGGCAGAATTAAGGACTGTACCATCTGGACCAGACCCTTTGCACCATCACGGTGGCAGCAACAAGAAGCCTATAACACCATAACCTGCCAAAGCAAAACTCAACAACTTGATCTTAGACTACTACTAGTCTTTTGGAGCTACTATGTATGTATCTAGCAAGAAAAAAAAGCAGCCTTTTGATCCAAATCCTGAATTACGTTCAGCCTGTTGTTTTAGTTTATTTCTGCGTGTACTAAAATGCGTATATTAATGGAAATGATCAAATAGCTATTTGCACGTCTTGATCATACCAAAGCCTAGTTGTGATGGCAGATACCACTACAGATATAATGAAATGACGTCAGCTAATGAATTTGCATTGGAAATGTCTATACTACTATTGGAAGTATGGATCTTAGAAAAATAAAAAATAAAATTACCGAATTGCTTTTTTTATTACCTTTACTATCATGAATTAGCCGTACTACTTTTCATTACATGTATACTTCTTATTTAGGCCAACTTTAAAAGGAATCATAGTATCAATAAAATTAATCAATAAAAAAAGTCTAAAATAGGTTAATTAACTTGAGAAAAAGATTCGTGGGATTTACAAAATTTGTTGTATATTTTAGTGTCCTAGTAGGAAACAAATTATAATAAAATAGAGAAAAATAGGTTAACAAACTTGAACGATTCTAAAAAAAAATCTTAATTGTGGAAGCCACATAATTTGCCATATATCACTCTAGCAATAAACATAAGGTTCAAGCTGCATCTTAGATGCGCGCGTTTCCTTACCTTCTCCCTTTAAGGTGAGCTGATGTCGATAAAAAAAATTCAATTACAATTTTATTTACAAAAATTATAATATGAAAAAAAAAAAACAGAAGGCACAACGTTGGTGTTGTTTTTCTTGTACTTTCAAAAATGCAGATTTTTTACCAGCAAAAAGAAAATGAAGACCATAGTACTAACAGCCGGGAATACTACTTTTTTCTGACAAAAAAAAGCTGGGAATAGTACATTTGGGGTTGAAATGGCCATTGTCAAAGTCAAGTATGACTACTTGTGGGTCCGTACAGCATATTCTTGATTAGAAAAGAATCAAGAGACTGTGACCTCTGCAGGTTCTATACCATATATATGTCCTGCAACGAGTAACCTCGAGCTTCCATAATACTGGTTTTAACGAGGCTACTGTTTCTAGCTTTGTAGACCGGAACATGTTATTGTGTTTTGATTTGTTAATTCATCCTCCAATCTGCTAGTCTATTTTCTTGTGAGAGGACGAGTTAGCTGTTAGACTCGAAATCCACTGATTCCACATTTGACATTTTTTATTTTTTAAAAATTAAAATTTGACCATTAGATCGTTTTGATTAAGCGGTTAGATTTACTCCAATGATAATATTACCATTGGAGTACCGTTGGGAGCTGAAAAATTATCATTTTGGTCTCCAATGACTAGTTTTACCCATTTTTCTATAACTACTCCCCTAAACACATTTTTTTCTATCATTTTTTCACTTCAAACACTCATTTCTCTCTCTTCAAACTCTCTCAACTCTTAAAAATTCTCTTTATACTCTCAAATTACTATCACTCCAATTCCCCCCCCAAATTATGGATCACAACAATGAAAATACTCAATCCTCCCAACAAAATAACTCATCAAATTTTGCCAACTACCAATATTTTAAAAATAATTCATCAAATTTTTTCTCTTTCACAAACTATCAATTCAATCACAACGCTTCATTTTCTTCATTTCTATATTAACTAACACTTTCCAATTTTGGTAATTTCTAAAATTTTACGTTCAATCCTTTTTCACAAAATAATCCTTACATCCCCTTATTGGATAAGTGCTCGACAACGGGTTCTCAAGGGGATTCTCCTACTCCTGAAATGAACCTCCCGAACCCACTATTGGTCTAAGCAATCTCGGTCCCGACGTCGGTGCCAAGTACAAAAAGTGGATCCCTCCACACGACATCAAGTTGGCTAAGTGTTGGATCGCTATTTCTGAAGACCCCATAATGTCCAACGATCAAAACACCAAGTCTTTTTGGAAGCGGCTGGCTGCACACTTCAACCACGGGATGGAGGCAAGCGAGCAATGTTATGTGAAGACCGTTAAAAATAGGTGACACACACTCAACAAAATTGTCACCTTATTTAAAGACATCTGCAACAACGTTGCTTCGACTTATCATAGCGGTTGGA